>NJRQ01000698.1:53693-84856 GCA_003063805.1 Aphaenogaster ashmeadi
TAGCCCATCTATAATTGTCAAATATAATTCGAAGATCACGCATTATGCACAAATTAACGCCTCGCTTATTTTCCTTCAAAACTTCCGTCTTCTTGATACATTCATTGATGATTTTGATTTTATTAAAAATTTGAAAGAATAATTGCGAATAATTGAAATTAACGTTTGCAGAAAACATTGTAAAATAAAAAGTTAGCAAATATAATGGGAAACGACGAACACATTAATGTTCAATCTCGTAAATTTATGTGAAGCGATGAGGGGGGGGGGATAATTAAATTTAAATGGTTCCTCAGCGTAGTTTTAACAAATGTTTTTCCATATAAATAACGAATGAAAATATATTTGTGAACTTTGAGAAACAACGTTTGCAGATTGTAGTCTACTCTCCTGTTGTTAGGATGGAAACGATCGTGAAAGGTTAATAATCGCGTTAACAGCCGACCAACGCGATTGGGATCGGCTGCGGTCGCCTAAGAACACATCGCTTGAATGGAAGTCAGGCTCCCGATACAAACCGCAGAGGGTCGCGGAGGGTGAAAACTCACGAGCGGCGAGCCTCCCCCTCTCCCTCCCACCCTCCGTTTCGCGTGCATGAATCCTCTTCGCGCCCTCCCTTCGCCTGCCGCTCGCCGTCAGGCTATCTTCCTATTGGCAAAGTGACCTTCATCTGAATTTCTTTGTTGCGCCTACGCTCCGTAGGGTCGATGGGGCGAGGAAATTTGCGACAGGACGGTGACGGAACCCGGGGCACGAGCGGGAGGGAGGGACGGTGGCCAGAAATGGCGGCGGCCTTCTTACTTTTACCTTCGACGGTCGCGAGAAACCAGAATCTCAGGGCTAATGGCGACTTAAATCGCGGTTGCTGGGATAGGCTCGTTGCCAATTTTTGGGGCAACAGCTGATTCAGTGAATTAAGTTATAATCGAATAATTAGATGATCTCTTTTTGCTCGAGGAGTATTTTGTATTACTTGCCTATGATGCGATCTTTATTTTCTATTCTTGTGTCTATATTCTATTCTTTTCCATTATTATCGAGTATTGTTGGGGCGCTATTTGACTTCGGGTTGCCGTAGATTATAAGGCTCGCAACAGGTGGCAAAATAATTATCATTACCGAAAGTTCGCGAGATATTCGCAGGCAACTCCTTGTGTGGAAAGTTCTTGCGGTATCTCACGTATAATTGATATTCCCTACCGCCAAAACAATTGTAGAACTTTGCGAAAGCGATGGAGGTTCTCGCGCGATTTATGTTAGGAGATGTGGAGAGAGAGAGATTTATGTCCCGCGCGATTATGTCGTTTTTCTCGAATCATAAAGGAATAATGCGGAAGAAAGTACAAAGGTCGCTACATTAGCTTTCGTATAACGATCAATTTCTCTGCCATTTAGCTATAGCTTCTTAAGTCTTTGTTAAGAAAAACTGCGGGGAAATATGAATAGATAGAGCCGCAACTTTTTATTAAGATAAATGAATACATTAACAAACGGGTTGAACGAAACATAATTTCATAATTAGATTACGATGAGCTTGGGAATTTTTCTTTTGTCACTTTAAATTTTCAACGGCAGAGGTTCATATGAGAAGCTTAATCTTTCTCGACTTTTAATTATATAAATCATTTAAAAAATTAAAAAACTGATATCTTTGGTATTAGTTTATATTGTATATTGCGTAATTTTTGTTACATTCAATTTTGCAATAAATTATCATAGTATATAAAAATAATATAAAAAATATAGTATATAAAAATGATGCTGAATAAAATTACGTTAAATTAGAGAAATGTGAATAAGAGAGTTTATATTATTTTGTTGAATACTGCATTTCTGCATAACTTTGCTCAAACAATAATTATATATTTTTACGATTAATTTGATAATAATTGTAATGGTAAAAATGATATCTGCAGGATTTGTGCTAGGAAGTAAGGACGCAACAAATTGATTGTTCCATGCATACATTTTATTTCTCACATATCGGTGTTTTATATAATATTTTATAATATAATTTGTAGGATTAGAGTATCCTTTTAGCATCGCTCTAACTTTTGCCGTGTCAAATATTTACAATATCATATATATCTTTTCATTGTTAACAAACGAGATGCTTTAATTGAGGATTTAGAATCTTCGAGTCCTGAATTTTTGTTCTCTGATAATCCAGGATTTATAGATCCCACAATTTTCTAACTTTAAAATAGACAATTTTCTGTTCCTTTTAGGTCGCAAAAAATTCTCTTACATACTTGAAGCCTTGGAATGCTCGAGATCTAAGATTATATATATATTTTTAGGATACTAACTGTTAGAGAATCCTCGAATCCTCGACATTCTTTCCTTTGCTTCATGTCTAAAAATTTTTAAATAGACTTCTAGACTCTCTCGATTGCACAAATTCCAGTTTCCAATTTTGACTCGAATTATCAGATTACAGGATTCTCCTGTAAAAAAAAGCAAATATATACACACATACGCACATACGCGCGCGCGCGTACGCACGGAAATCACGACGAATCGAGAAAAACGAGACGTCTCGGGGTGAGATATCGATCCTGAATAATGGCGGACGCGCAACAACGACGACAACAATGATCGTGGAAGTCGTCGATGGCGGCTGGTGGATAGGGGCGGTGGCGGTAGCGGCGGTGGTCCAGGAGGGATGCTGTGGGAAGGTTGCCAGGCAACGTGCGTCCACCCTTAAACCGCGCAGCATCCCCACCATCGTCGGCATCTCCCTTCGCCGCCCTTTCGTCTCGGTCGATACAACCGACAGCCGCTCTCGTCCTCTACGCCCTGGGAATTCCCCGATTTCCATTTAGGGGCTTTTCGGCTTTAAACCCGACCTCGGCGATCCCCCGTCCGTCAGGGAACGCTTGTTTTCCACCATTACTGTTAACCACTCTTACCCCCTTTCTCTTTCTATCTTGATGCTTGATGTGCTTGACGGAGAAAATCAGGAATTTAATCTATATCTAATTTTTTATGTTCGACAAATCGATTTGTTGCTTCATGATTGAGTCAGGATGTATATAAATTTGTAAACAAGTAAAATAAAAAGATATTCTAATAATGGGAAATTTCTAAATATTATATTGAAGATTTTGAATATTATAGGAACGATAAAATATCATGAAATTACGACAAATATACAATATTTATCAATTCCTAAGAATATCATATAAAAAATACTTTTTATACATAGTATAGATTAAAGAGATAATAATTATATCCAGATTTTGTATTTAAATCTTAAATATTAACTTTACATAGTTTCTTAAGATCTTATGAAGTAGATAAAGTCAGAGTGATAGAACGGCCATTTTACTAAAATCAGATATCCACTTTTATAATCGTGATCAATTAATAAAACTATAATATGCAATTAATAAAACTAATTAATTATTAATCAAAACAAAAGCTTAAAAATATTATATTATGTCGATAATGATAAATATCATAAACCAGAAGAGCTTCGAACGTAAGACATAAGTGGAGTGTGTCAAAGATATATTTAAGTAACGATTATTTAAAGAAAAAGCGGACGCAAAAATCAATGGTCACGTTTACATTCTCAGATTTACAGAGAAGTAGAAACGGAGAAAATGTCGTCGGCCCTTGATACTGACCTTTCTCAACGGAGAATCAACGGACGCAAGACTCACCGCTCCTAAGAGGCTCTCGGTAATTTCACACCGACGTTCGCGAACGACGTAGATCGTTGAATTTGGTCCGCTCTTGGCATTCACCGCGTGCCTTATGAATTTTGAAAAGTTGGCACATGGAAGCCCGCAGTGAACGCAAGGAGCACAGACTCACACTTCTTCTCTTGCCGTCCCGATCTTGCCGCCCTTCGAGTATTGTCCGGCACCAGCAGACTTTACTGAAACTCGTTAGAACCTTCAGAGATTATGATCCGATGATCTCGGAGAACACACTTTGTCACTTTTGAACATATTCCCAGTTTTAATCCTCGATCCTACTTGGAAATATTTCGCACACGTCTAACGGATCTCTTAATGCAATTTATATTTTATTGCGTTTCGTCATATATTAATCGATAATTAAACAAAATATTTTATGTATTTTTTGTATTTTAACGAGTCACTGCCTATAAAAGAAACCTTTGGATCAAAAATAGATTTATTAATAATCACAAACGGTCATTCCTCATCGACGTTTTTTTCACTTATAATTAATTACGCACTTATTTAATATAATATAGAAATAAATCTGGAACTATAGCGATATATTCTTTCTAAACAGTTCAGTCATTCACACAACCGCGAGAGTAGAGTCACGTGATAAACGCCGAGATAAATGTTTCGCACTGGAAATCATTGCAATCCGTTCTCCACTGAATTAGTCAATTAAAACAACTGACAGTTTTTTTTATTTGCGCGATCCTAGAATTCTTAATTTTCGAGGTCAAGTACCGTGCACTAATTAATATTAACAATATTAAATTTCGAAAACTACGCAGCGCTGTGTTAAAGCAAAATTAACACTCGAGAAACAAAATCTCTCTTAACACCCCTTTTAAGCTTCACTTGAAAAAAAATTGTAAAAAAATATTATCCTTTTGCACATAAAAGGAAGAAAAAAAAAGCGATCCTCTGAATCTCGTTACTAATGAACACATTAATTCTGAGACACCGGGTACATCGCACAGACTCGAAGCGAGCATGATGAACGCCGAAACTGCACTATGGGGGACGTTCACCCCGGCGCGTGCCCTCGGTCAAGGGGGGGTCGATGCCGCGTGAGGGGGATCGTGGAGGGGAGGAGTGGTTCGTCACAGTGCTAACGTAACTTATTGCTTATTTCGCGGGGGGGGGGTGCACGTCGCTCGTGGGACGAGGGGATGATGGGAGCAGCTGACATTGGGGTCCTATTGTGCCCGTAGATATTCGCATAATCGAGAAATCCACCCTCCCCTCCCCCTTTCCCACCACCCCCTCGTCCTTTCTCTCGCCGCTGCCGACCGACGCTTACGCGCTTTTCATACCGGCGAGCATATGGGATGCTGCAACCAGCGCCGACGATGATCCTGATTGATGGTTCCGCAGGATCGAGGTTTCCATTCGACACTCTATTCCATTAATGGCGCTTTTTCTCATCTCGGTCATTGAACCCCGATTTGACGCGATGACATCTCGTGCAGTGATATCCGTATCTTCGGCTTTTTCACAACTTTATACTTAGCATAGCTCAATTACGTAGTCTTATTTAACCGCACTGCGTTTGATTTATTTACCTCATTACGTAGAATCTCATGGGCAAGGATCAAAGAGAGAGAAATATTTTGAGAAATTAAAATGTAAAATTAATTAAATCGTAATTACTGATGTTTTATGGTTGCTTAGGTACTGATAATGAATTTTCATGTAAACAGACGCTAAGTAAATGTAACGCAAAATGATAGGAAACGCTAATTTGCAAGAGAAGGAAGTATTTAAAAAAACAAACTAAGTTAATTATCACTAAGAATACTTGCAACTAATTATTATTAAGGATACTTGTAACTAAAATTTAGAAAAAAAACTCTAATATATGATAATATCTTTATAAATATTTTCTAAATTTTTTTCATAAAAACTTTAAGCACCCGTCAATCCCAAAAACGTAACGTTAGATTCTTTTCTTTTCGGACGACGAGCTAAAAAATGAGGGGGACAGAAAATCGTTTTGTTACTTTCTCCGAGGGTTTCGTTCGTTTTAAGGCGCGTGTCCGTGGAGGGTGAGTCTGTAGTTACTGCAGTTGCTCTACCCCTCTTCTTTCCCCCTTCCCTGAAGGCTAATTCATATCCATCGCGAAGGAATCGTGGGACGAGTGGAGTGAAGGGTGAGGGGGAGTCCTTGGTCTCCGCGACACAATGGGATATTCTCTCAAAGGCCTGGAACCTCGCCGGCCGAAACTGTGGGTCAGGGTTACCTTCACGAGAAAGAGAGAGGAGCAGAGGGGGGTTTAAACGTAACCCTCGCGAACAGGGGGAACACCCATGCAGGAGAGCCAGGAATTTAATAGGAAGATATTTAAATGCCTCCGTCACACGTGACATCTGCGCGGCCATAGGGCAATGCTCCATTATTGACGAAAAAAAAATTCTCGAACGAAGAAGGGACGAAGGGCGAGGATACCTGATCTAATAACGAGTCTAGAGTCGGCTAGTTCGAGATAGCCCGATAACATGCGCGAAATGAGAATGAAGCGCCGGATTATTCATCACCTTTCGAGATAATTACCGCAACGTGTATTTATATATTTAAAATACCAAGACCTATACATTATTATTTTATATAGTATTATTTTATAACCTAGCTATACTGATAATTTAAAGATGTTTATTATATACTGTTGTAATTCTATGCAATTAAAAATAAAAATTAGAATAAAATAAAATAAAAATTAATTTGACACAAGATTAATTTTCGTAGCAGGATGTTTAATTGCTGGCGGACGCCAAGAGATTTAATTTGGCCAAAGTGATTCAATCGTTGACGAAACCGGTCGGTAATAGTCCCTGAAGTTTCCGAAGAGTCAGAAGACAAGGGACGCAAAAGGGCAGGAGAGTGTGTAATCGGGCGTGGCGGTATGAAGCTAATTATAAGCGCTATAAAGTCGCAGGGGTGAGAGTGACGCTGACATGATCGAGATATATCGACCTGCCCTCCCCCAAGGTACTCTCTTTTAACTTTCACATAACTTTCCAATAATTTTATCAAGATTAATTAAAGATATACGTAATAATAGCCATTTATAAATATAAGAGGGTATATTTAAAATTAAGATGAGAATTACTTCCTGTTTTATGTGTACATAAACCAGCGCATTCAAAATTTATCCAAATTTGCACCTTGTTCTTTCAGTATTTTTACCATTAAGAGAATAAAGGCTTCCTATCTTTTTATATTTATAATTTTATACATATATATAATCTCTGTACGAACTAACAATGCGTGCGATGGATTCGTTGTACTATAGCGGTTTACGCGCGGTTTGATCGATCAAAATTTAGACAAGCAGAATTTATAGAATTCATTATTATCTGGAGACGCCGAAGCTGTCGGTTTGTCAATCAATAAATTAGCCGTCAATAAATAAATCACGGAACTATGATTATTATCATTCTACACGCGACGAAACGTTCGTGTCGCCCTCGACTTTACGCACATCTCATTCTGTCTCTTTCTCCCTTACCGTGATACTATATCGTCTCTCCTTTCCATCTTCGAGATCACGCTGGATCTTCGAGGAAGCGACGCGTCCTCCGGTTCTTTTCACGGACGATGCCCGAACGGCTCGAGTCCTGCGGCCGCTCGTCCTCGTGACGTAACCGAGCACGTGTACGTCGCGGCACCCTTGCTCAGGTGAGGTTGGAAACGTCACGATTATATACCAATCCTCCCCTGAAGGCAACACGCCCTCACCATCGATCCTGGCGAACCCTCTTCCATTCATGAGAGAGGCCCGGTACCAGGCCGGCGAACCGCATGGCTCTACCTGGTATCTGGAACAAACCAACGCTCTTGGCGCGCTCGCGGTAATGGAGACAGAGCGGGAGGGTTGGCAAGTAGAGCAGGAAAGGGGGGAGGGTTGGGCGACCCACGACAGCTCTGTGATCCTAGGTCAGCGACGGTGTCCTTCGTAATGACCGGGAATTCATTTAACGCCACGTCAGCATCGCGAACACGCCTCTCTCGAACGTCACTCCTTCGACTCTCGCGTCTAGATTTTCCGCCCTCGACTCTGAATTCCGAATCCAATTGTCCGACCAAACTCCTAACTCTCAACCATCAAACCTTCCTGATCCTCATCCTTCAGCTTTGGACTTTCAATGCTAACTAAATGTAAATCGTGACGTTCAACTTCCCTAACCGCAAGATAAAATATGTTAGCGACTATGGAAGTTGTCAACGAAGAAGAGAGATTGTGTACAACGATTGAATCTCTTTCTCGTTATAGGAAAGTCTTTCAATTACAAAAGGGGATTATAGACGCAGAATTCTTTTTATACACGTGTCTATTCCAGTCATCGGTGGAGAAACAATAGCAGCGAATGAAATAACGGCGTCTCTTTATATAACCATATTTATTATTTTTAATAGACGTTCTTCCATTTTCTGAAAAATATCTTCTGGTTCCTTTTCTCGAATCCAAGCCTTATTAAATCACTTAAAATTATTTTTAATAAAATAAATTTTCTCTCGAGACCATCGAGATTAACAATCTTATTGGAACTACATAGATTTATGCTTTTTCTATTGATTACTCTTAAAAAAAAATTCCCTTTGGATGCACCCGGGAAATGTTGCAGCGACGGTGGCCGGGGGAGAATGTCGCGTCAACCTTTCGCGGCACACGCCGGTGTCCGCGACGTGCGAAACGCTATAAATAGGAGTCCGCTTGCGACAGCCTCGATCGAGCGCGTCAGCTGATCACATATTGACAGTTCGATAAGTTGCCGCGCGGGAACACATCGTTCAACCGTCGAAACTGCTCCGCGCGCAATTAGTCGCGCCTCCGTGAGGGCGATGGGATCCTGAGGATCGATTAAACCGCTCGTCGATAGTGTCGTCGGCGAAAATAAAGAGCGTCGGGTGACCCGGACGAAAATGTTTTTCCGAGAAATTGAGTTTTATAATAATACGTCTCCTTTTTGTTTTATACTTCGTGCATTAATTATTTCGATCGGCTTATTGCTTATTTAAATAATTTATGATTATATCGCATAAATTTAAAGAATATCAATAAAAAGTTTAAAGAGTGTAGACCGGCTCTTAAAAGAAAAATGTGAAAATAGGACCGTAATGAAAAATCATTAAATTCTTTTTTTTATTATTAATTTATAAAATTTCAATAGTAATTAATGATCATTTAACTACTTACAATATCAACATGTAAAATCTAGATTTATACTGAATATTGAAAATTTTTGTGTTGCATTTCTTTTTATCAAAATTTTAAAGAAAGACTAAAATAAAATAAAATGATATATCAATAAGTCGATATTTGGAATTAAAATATGTATATAGAACTCGTTACATAATTTAATATATAAACTGCTTAAAATATTCAAAACAATTGTGTAAATTAGTCAGCATTACTTACAATTGCTTAAAATAATTAGTTAACAATTACTCTGTTAAAACAAACGGGGGAATATTTTTGCGCTTGATATCGAATTATATTGGAACTGTATATAGATTGTAGATCACAGAGACACACAAACCTGCTCGTCGATTTCCGAAGAGGCATAGAGCGGAAGTTCGAGGACCTGGACGAGGGATCGACCCGGCCGCGATCGTGATCGGGGACCGATTTCAGGTACCGGCTCGCCGGAGTCAGTTTCGTGACAGAAAATTACGAAAATGGTAATTAGGCACAAGGTAGCAGCAGCGGCGACGTGCCGGCTACGGCTTATTCATACTTCGTAGCCATGGCGATCCTGCACTACTGATAAAACAACAGTACACACCATAATGTACTTACGCGGAATAGGGGAACACCTTGCGTACCGGGTGTCACGAAAATCGCGCGCGAGGACACGTCGCGAGAGAAGAACCGCGGCTTTTTCTATTCCTGCGTGACCCAGGAAGTCGATGAGCTCAAATGTCAACGTTAACTATTACACTGAACGATAGAGAAAATTTAAATTTTGTGGTATATATATATATATATATATATATATATCTTTATTATAAAAACAAATTTGATTGAAATTAATATTGATGCGAGAGTTAATATTGTTAATATTGTATTAGATCTTCAAACTGCCTTTTATCTAATTTTTTATCTAACATAATCGAGGGACATTCTGGAAACAAATGGTATAAAGAGCGCTGCTCTTTTCAGATAAATTAATTTCACGGATAGCAACAGTTCAATTTTCTGACGACATATGGCGATTTGATGCGCGCAGTGCGCTTTCACCGATGAACGCGAGCCATATGTTGGCTCCTCTTCAATCTGCTTTAATTAAGAATTGACGAATCACGAAATCCTTAGATGCCTCCTCGGAGATAAGCGACAATTCAGATCGGTGAGTGGAGTCCGTTCTCCAAAAAAAGGCAAGAAGCCTCTCGAGTAATTATTGTAAGAGTTAGCTTGAGGAAGTAACCGGGAAACGATGAAGAAAATGACATCCACATGCGTGTATGTAGCACATAGTGATAAGAGACGATAGCGGGCCAGCCACCCGGTAGATATTGCGGTCGAAAGTCTGGTCGGAACGAGTGGAAGATTGTTCGATTGATAGAAATCTCGAATTACGAAATTGTACGATAGTACATTATTAATCCGTTGCTGAAATGTCTGTCAAGATACAAATACATAATAACAAAAAATAAATGAACTAACAAACAAAACAAATAGATATAGTTAAATATAATTCTTCTGTTAAATTGACAAATGATGAAAGGCTTCATATGTTTTAATTGTTGCAAGTGATTATCGATCGATTTCACAATTCCATTTCGGAAAAAGGCCGGCAAGGTTTTCAAAACTTTTCAAATAAAAGAAACTATCGATACGTATGGAAATATAAAAATCCTGGTTGTAATATAATAAACATAAACGTATCGAAAATGTAAAAATGCAAAAATAAAATTCCAAGTGCCTAAAAAAAATCCAATCTCGTTTTCCGATTAATCATCGATCACGACACCGATTAGTGGGCTATCATCGTTGAATAAAATATAAGTACCTTGACGAGGGTCGGAAGGAAGTATCCTACTGTCACAACCATTCATGCGATCGAGATTCACATGCAATAGAATCGCCATTCGCAAAAAAATTACGTGGAACAATAAAAAAAAATGTACTTGATAAGAGTGTTGAATAAAAAATAAGAAAAAAGATAATTGGCGAATCAAAATAACAACGCACTTTTCAAAGTTTTTGGTGGAAGGGGGAAAATATATTTGAATGCAAAATAGAAATGAATCGAGATTAGATCGAGCAATAAGAGAATCGCGATCGATAAACCGGTTGAAGAGGCGGCGATCGATAGTGATTAAGGCGCACGACAAGGCGATCGGAAGCGGGTTAATTAATTAGTCTGTACAGCGGGAGGGGGTTGAAACGCGAGCGACGGGCGCGATTGCGGCCGGCGAGGGTGCTCGCCGGCGAAAAGGACCTTCGGGATCGGGATCGGGCGCGCGACTGGCGTTACCTGGCGACTTTCGCTTCCTCTTCCTTGTCTCCCGCGCGTTGCTCCTCTCCTCGAAGAGGACTGCTCCTCGGCGAGCGGCCGGGGTCGCAAGGGATCCATCCGCGATCGGGACGGATCTATTCCGCGGGATAACGACGGCGGGACGCAGCGCGGCGTTACGGAGGAGGTCGACGACGTCCGTCGCCGCGTCGCCGACGTCCGTCGCTTGTGAGAACGGGCGTCGGCGGCGGCGAGAGAAGAGAAGAGAAGAAGAAGAAGAGGAGGAAGTAGGGGTCGATCGGCCGCCGTTTTCGCCGAACGACGGCGGCGGCAGGACGGTGTTGTTGGTTTGATGGTCGCGGGACCACTGCGCCCTCTCCGTCTTCGCCCGCCTAGCCCTGCCCCTCGGTATCAACCCCCGGTGCCCGCCGCCGCCACCCCCCCCTGCCCCGGGTTGTCCCGGGGATCCCCAGGCTCTCTCCGCGCCCTCCTGCCCCCTGATCGTCGACCACCCTGTCCCCACTCGGCCGCCCTGATTCCACCCCTGCGCGCGCGATGTATGTGCACGTACATCCCCTCCCCGCCCCCGGGTTCCGGAGCCGCCGTCGTCCCTCCGGAGGACGAGCGCGCCCCCACCGTCGGCGGGACGGGCGGGAGGGGGCGGTGAGCCTCCTGGCACGACAACCACCCCCGAAAAGCGCGGCCGGGGCTCCTCTCGACGTGCCTGCCACCCCTGGCGCGCATTTTCCACCCACCGACGGAATGGACGAAGTCGACTGTCGACTTCAGAAATGGAGAGAAGAAAGGGGAGAACGGAGAGCGATAGAAGGGTGAGAGTGTGGTTCTCCAAGGCGCAAGCGTTACCCAGAAAATCAAGGCATCGTCGTCGTCGTCGTTGCCGTCGTCGTCATCGAGGTGTTCTCCGAGAGCGCCGGCCGCTCGTCTGGTCTCGCCTGGTCATGACGGGAGGGGGGACGGGGAGGGGGCGGTGAGGGGATTGAAAGGGGGCGGCGGGAGGAACGTACGCCGTAGGGTCAGGTTGCCCCATCTTCGTTCAAGGGCGTACGACCTCCCCCTTCCACGAGCAACCTTCAATAGAGGAGAGAGATCCAGGCTCCTTCCTTCCTTCCTAAATTCTTCGCACCCCTTACCCCCCGTTCTCTTCAATCCACCGCCACTCTTTCATCCTCCCTCGCGGATCGCCGTCGGTGGGGTTACGTGTTTCTCTACGCTCCGCGATCTCGCTTTGTCTTCCCCGCGAGGACGTATTCCTTTCTCCTTTCATCCCTCTCGCGCCCTCCCCTCGCGTAACCCGGAAAACGAGATCCTGCGAGCAGTTTTTCTTCCTTTCGCCCATCCTTCAAATTCTGTACGCGTGTGAGTGCCTACCGCCTACGGTCACGAGGTCTCCTTCCGGAGAATCGCGCGAGGACGGACGGAGAGAAAGGGGGACGGGGATGAGATAGAATTTCGAATGACGGTATTCCCGATGAATGAACGATTAAGGTGATTTTCTAATTAAACGCGCACGTCATTACTTTGGAGATTTCTGAAAGACGTGGCAAGAGTCAATTTACAATGTTTAAGCTAAAGACGTAAATGCACATCGTCGTGCAAAGTAGTAATAAAAATTATTTGATAAATAACACAGGACCACAAAATAAAAAAAGTATTCTGTTCCGGAAGGAAGACCAACTGTTTCCTATATATTTTAACGTGCCGAAACAGAATCCGTTTTCCAAAAATTCGTATCACGTCACATTTATGAGATACACGTAGTAAGAAGGTCCAAAATTACATAATTCACATCGCAAATTAAAATAACGCAGATTATAAATTTATATCTACGTAGAATCACAATCATAAAGTGTAAACCAACTAAACCAAGTCCCTTGAACCCTCAACCCATAAACCCCAAACCCAAAACCTATAAACTATAATATCAAAACCTGTAAGTCAAAAAGCCATGACTAAACTGAAACCCATGACCATTTTCATTTAATTCCAATTAGGCCTTTTCAAAGAGTCATCATCACAACTATCTCCCAAGCCCAAATTTATTTGTAGCAGTTTTTCACTTGTTTTCACTACTAATGTTTGTAATGAACGTTACTTGGGCGTTTGGTTCTTACGACTATTTCTTGGCGAAAATTTATTCTAAGCAGTTTCCCATTTTTTTTTTTCAGTCGTTATAACAATTACAATATGTAATAAAACTGGCCGGATTAATTCCAGATCTTGCCTTCACTGGCCGGATCATTTCGAGATCTTGCTTTCAAGGGTATATGAGTTTGGGGTGTATGGGGGGGGGGGTTTGAGATTTATGGGTTGAGAGTTCAAGAGACTTGGTTTAGTTGGTTTACAAATTATTATTGTGGTTCTATGTAGATAGGAATTTATAATCTGCGTTATTTTAATTTGCGATGTGAATTATGTGATTTTGGACCCTCTTACCACGTGTATCTCATAAATGTGACGTGATACAAATTTTTGGGAAACGGATTCTGTTTCAGCACGTTAAAATATATAGGAAACAGTTGGTCTTCCTTCCGGAACAAAATACTTTTTTTATTTTGTGGTCCTGTGTAATTAATAGCCATTTTGTTCAAAATTGTAAAATAGAGTTCCAAATCATGTCAATCGATAAATATTAAATAAAAAAGGAGAAAAATTGTTAATATCTGTGAATTGTTATTCAATACAAATATAGCATGTATTTTTTATAATAGAATTTATACAATAACATTTATTAACTTAAAATTGTTTTAAATTAACATGTTTGCTCAATTATAATAATAAAAATAGATTTTAATTATATTTAGTTAAATTTTAATTATATTTAGATTAATTCTTATATAATTTCAAGCATTAAAATCTAACTTGTTTCGTATAAGCCCCTTATTATTCTATTTTAATAAAAATAGAGTTTAAACTTTATATCTTCAATTTAAAAAATAACATTATTTCTTTTAACAATTTATACTAGCAATAATTTGAGATATCATTATTTATTGTTTTATAATGACAATTTCATATAGCGACATCAGTATCTTTCTAATTAATGCTATTAATTTAAGTACACTTCTCTCGAACTCGATTTCGTGAGGCATGTCTGACCAATATCGTTGATTACCTGGAACTACTTCGATCTCAGCGCTCTCTGATAATCATCTCCACTCACCTTTCCCAATTTCCTCGAGGTCCCTCGAGTTTGAAAGTTCCTTTCCTGTTGGGGAAAAGTAGAAAGTTTCACCTGGCAACTTCATCCGGCGAGATTATAAGCCCTGCCATGTCGCGGCGCAAAATATTCGCGATTTTTCCACCGGATTATTTCCCGTAAATTCCTTCATAAATAACTCTGCCAGCATTTTTGCATCGCGCGCGAAAAACAGGCAAAAAAATGAACGCGCAATCAATATCCGTAGATATCTAGTTGCATGATAAACAAAAAAAAATACGAATCGTCTGGTTCTCGTCTGTCTCGGTAGAAAAATGAAAAAAACGCGTAGCATAATTAAATTAAGCCAAATATTAAAACGCCATACAATGCGGCGTTAATATTTGGCTCGAGATTAATATGCATCATAAATCCAGCGAGAAAAGAAAGAAGACACGATGTCGTTAGCGATATCGTAAAAAAAGGATCGCTCTCAACTTTATCGCAAAAATTGATTCTCCTGCTGGTGAGCGGTGAAAAAATAGGTGTTTCGCAAATTTTTTTCAACCGGCAGGTCTTTACAGCTAGATTTTTTTTTATTACGTTGGATTTGGATGACAATATTCAAAAATTTTTTCCGCCACTGCGGAACTGATACCACCGAAGACACAATGGTATGGGAATGACGCGATGCGAAAAAAACCTTTGACAATGTCCATGATCGCGCCTCGCACAGTATCAAAAAATCAAAGTGCTCTTTATTCCCGAGGCTATTGTCCGCACCAGAATAGCTGTTGAAAACACGAGAGAATAATAAATGGCGAGACTTGGATCATTTTTGCATCTTTTGCAATTATTTTCTGTAATTTGAAAAATCGAACTTTTAAGGAATCAAGCTGATTGTGATAGGATAAGAGAGAGATGTTTACTTGATATCTTGGCAGAGTTTCGAACCGATGTTAAGATGTCATTATTGAGATATCAGTATCAGTACTATAACCAGTATATATTAAATATAATCATGTACTATAGTATATACTATATACATATATATATATATATATAAAATAGTGTATATTATAGTACTATTATATATATATATATATTATATATATATATTATATATTTTATATATATATATAATAGTACTATAATATACACTATTATAGTATATTATTACTACATAGTACTATTATTAGTATACTATATAATATATAGTATACTAAATATAATCACTATAACCTTATATATTATGTACTATAGTATATATAGTATATATTATAGTACTATTATATATATATATATATATATAATAGTACTATATGTATATACTTGATATAATACTATAGTACTATAACCATACAGCCTTGGCCAAAAATATTAGACACCTATATTTTTTTTATCTGAAATTCTTTTACCTCTATTGTTTCTTATTGATTACCAGCATTATACATAAGTTTAAACAGTTCTTAAAACAAAGAATAAGCAAGTGCTATAAATCAATTTTTTAGCTTTTAGATAAATAGAAATATATAGGTACCTAATACTTTTGACCAAGGCCAAAAGTATTAGGTACCTATATTTGTGCTATCGACAACCTTGGCTTTGGCTATTAAAACCTGTTTAAAAAATATAATTTCAAGAAAGACTTTTTTAAAGCGCTTTTAAAAGATAAAGATAATTAAATAAAAATCCTTTTCTAGCCGAGCAGAGCGATCGCAGTGTGAAATCAGCTTTACAGCTTCCAAGCACCCATAAATGCCACGGGCTAAAGCTTGTGTCCACGATGCTAGAACTTGGTCCAAGTTCTCGGTCCGAGAAACGTATAGTCAATAAAATTGTCGCTTTTCCATAAAAGCTGCAAATTGATTGGCTACAAATTTCTCGATCCGAGAACTTGGACTAAGTTCTAGCATCGTGGACACAAGACTAAAAGCGTATTTTAAACGTATCGTCCTGTGACGCACTTTAGCCTGTCGATATGAGATGAGCCGCGATCAGCGGGATTATCTTGATCTCGTCGTGAGGAGACGTCCCGGGACAACTCGAGAAAATCGAATCCTGACCGTAGAACGACCTCGGGGACGGTAAAAGTCCTCGTCGTCCGAAGACGAGGTCGGTCTAATAGCCACCTGCTGTTAGGCGGCCGGAATCCCTGCGGCTCCTGCGGAGAGCCGACGGGATTTGCGAGTTCCGGGGTCGAGGGGGGAGGGGAAGGCAACGACGCTCGGTCAACGAAAGTGGAAACGTCCGTATGTGATGAGCAGTATATCGATCAAGAAGATATATCCTGTCGAGATGCTTCTTGGACGGAAGGAACGTGATCGAGGAATCGGAAAACGAGGAAAGGAGATTGAAAATCCGCAAGAAGAAAAATGTGAAAAATTGTCGAATTTCTAAACATAGAGTAACCGGACACTGTAATAAAACATTAAAATTGAATTAAGTAGAAACGTAGAAAAAATTAAATAGATTAACGCTATTAAATTTATATACAAATACAAATATGCGAATGATGTTTCAAATCTCTGCAAATGAATGTGGAATTTTGAATGTGTCTGTTCAACATTACAATACATTTCGCGCGTTTGATCAGTAAAAATACTGTAATAAAATTAATAAATATACGGATAACGCGCAGCTGAATGCAAATTCAATTTACGAGTGTGATACCGCGCGACGGCGAGAGGAACCGTCGCGTTTCTCAATCTGCGACTGAAAAATAGGTCTGGGGCATGCCGTGTAATAGTCAGTCCACGGATTGAATCGAAACTGTTGTCGATGGCACAAAAGCAGCGGCGGCGGTCGCACCGACAAAGGGAAGTTTCCGTGACGGTTGGCGAATTTCCAGCGCGGGCTCGCGCCGAGAGCGCCGGGAGAATCAAAGGGATTATTTTTTATGTCTGGATTAAATTGCCCGAGGCCGTTATCGGGCTCTTTCTCTCTCTCTCTCTCTCTCGCCGGACGTGTGACGATCGTCCACGTCCCGGGAGAGGGAATTGGTCCAGGCTTTTCGGCCAATCCCGAACCTCGCTGATCGTCCCTCCGTTCGTTTTCGCGGCGCCGACAGCCGGATTTTTATAGCTCGCGGCCTATCATGGGATTATTTATATTTCTGTCTAATCGAATCCCGACGAAATCCCGACTGTCAGACTCTTGCTTGGGAAGCATCGACTTCCTATTAAGCCCGCTGCTCCGTCGGGACCGGTTTGACCCATTTTCGACGTTTAAATCGCGACGATCTCTAACGTTTTTCAATTTATCATTCTGTCTTCTGTCAGCTTTTCGCTTCTAAGGATTAGAAGTCGCGTAGGAATACAAAATTCATATGACAATAAACAGTCTCGTAACAAAAGCCTTTTAGAACGGTTTAATTTAACGTGTATGACGTTACGTAAAAATGATTTCGAACGGTTTTGTAACATGAATAGAAAACGGATGAAATAGCAAACGGACGGACGTCCATTTTCGTTATTTCATTTTCTGCTTTTATTACACGCACACACACACACACGCACACAAAGCAAATGCCATTTTTGTTATCATTACCAATATAATTTTTATTCAAATGCGTCATTTAAATATTGAAATCAAAATTTATCTTTTACTAATAGCTCGTTGACCGAAGAGATGAAAATCACGAGCGACCGAGAAAAAGCGCGAATGTGATGCCCGTTAATTTTTCCACCGCACAACCCCCTCGTCGCTCGGCTCGATGACGTTTCGGCCGAGTTTCGGGGCCCGCAACACGTGCGCGCGTAGCCGCAATCTTTCGAGTCTTCCAAGGGGTGGTTGAATGAAGCCGAGGACCTGCATCTCCCTCTCTCCTTCTCTCTCTCTCTCTTTCTCTCTTTCTCTCTGTTGATAGTGGCGTGTAGCGTGGCATGGCGTGGCGTGGCGTAGCGTGCCACGGGTCGATAGAATTCGGGCCACGGCCTCCGGAGCTGTAGCTACCTACTCTCCCGGTAGAAGAGAGAGAGAGAGAACGGCTTCTGTGAGGCTAGGAGGTGAGAGGTTGGAGGTATCAGATGCAAGGATGGACCGAAAAGGTGCGGAAAGTGAGCGACGCTCGCCGAGGAGGAGGATACATCCTCGCGAGCTGCAGGTGCGGCAAGGGGGCGAGGAAACGTAGTTTCCGGGAGGGGAATAAAACCTCCTGGAGGTTCCTTCGGCGGTACGTCGCCGAACGGAAAAGAGAGCGACAGAGAAAACAGGCGGATGGAGTGAGGAGGTTGAGAGAGACGGCTAAGAATGCGAGGGCGGGGGATCGCACGACGGGAGAAAAAGAGAGCATCGGTATTCCGCTGTACGGATACGCGAATGATGGGCGGCAGAGAGGGAGGAAAGGAGAAAAAAGTGAAGTGGATACCGGAGAGCGCGACGGGGAGAGCGGCGGTGGTTAGGCGGGAAGGGTTGCGAAGGGGTAAGAGCGGAAGGAGTGAGAAGGGTAGGGGCAGGAAGGGAACGGGATGCTGGGGTCGCTAGGCAACCCCCGTGAAGCGATAGAGGTGCACCCTCCGGTACACCCTTATTGCCTTTCCAATTTTGGTGGTTCCCATGCATCCCCCTTCGTCCCACTCGTCCGCGCTACCCTCCCCCCCTTCCCATCCTCTATCGACCGATGCCGACTGTCAAGGCTGCACTCGGGGCCCGACATTCGGAATCGATAAAAGTCCATCGGGCGATCTGCTTTTTTTCTGATTAACCTTCTCGCGCGACAGGGGGATGACGGAAGGTGGTAGCTGCGCGAGGGTGAATGGCTCGTTGCGCATAAGCGAGCGAAGGAAGCTGCCGCGATCGGAAGGGATGATCGAGATCGAGGCGTAGATTCTTCCGTTGTCTTAGTTTTCAGATGCTTCAAAAGCCATGCGATAATTAAAGTGGAAATATTATCGAAAAACATTCTAAATAATAAAGTCTTTATAATGAAATCGATTAAAGCATATGAAACGATTTTTGTGTAGCAACGAGCATAATACAATTATAACATAATATCCATATAAAATAACATAAAATATAAATCTTGGTAGATGTATATACAATATTTTAAAAAAAAATATATATATATATATATAATAAAATATTTTAATTTATATAACATTTTATAATGATTTATATAACATATTGTAATATACAAAGCTCTTTTCTCTCTCTCTCTCTCCCTCTCTTTTTCTGCACTCATACACACATTTTGAGATCACTCGTCTGGTCTGGTCCCGTCTCGTTTGCATCGCGATCGATGTTCGATCGCCGGGGCGCTCGCCCTCGGCGTAGAGCGGGGCACGCGGCGGGTCGGCGGTCCGGAGGGTGGCGTGCAACCTCCGGGTGTGTTGTTCCGAGGGTGAAAATCCGCCCCGAGACTGCACGGCGTCACACCGTCTAGCTCCATCGGGACGGCGACCGCCCCCGATTGGTCCAGGGGGGAGATAAAATTCGGGATCAGCTGGGACTCGCCGAAGGCCGGCAACCCCGTGCGCATCCCTAACGGACGGTCGCGCGAGGGGTCCAGTGGGGTGGCTTAAGAAAGAGGCCGGTGTCGTTGCCTCTATCGTCTCTATTTATAAAAGAACGAGAAACACTTCGGGAGAGAGTAACGTTCAGTCACGATTCCCACGATAAAGTAAACCGCGCATCTCCTTAAGGGGTAGACCTCTCGCGTCTCCCTCTCTTTCGAGATGCTCCGTCAGAATTCTCCCGTGTTGAAGGACGCGATTACACGATTACGTGACAATTATAATTGTGCAGGGGATTAATTTTTTCTTATTATTAATCCGTACAGATATTTCTACATTTATGAGTAGCTATACTTATTCGTTGTTTAAACGCATTATTTCCTCTCTTTCTCGATTATGTCAATTAAGATTTTGCAAGTTTGCAGAATCCGCGCGTAATTCGAAAGATGCATCAGCAATCGCGCTGCTCCGTAAGAGCTTTAATTCGCACTTTCGAAAAGCACACCTCCTCCCATCGCGGCTTTCACCTGCCTCTCATTACCATTCCCCAGTTTCTCTCGCGCGAGCATGGCCGCTTCGGTGGCCCGTAAAAACGAATGGAAGAACCGCGACGGATCCTCTCGCTCCTGGTAGGATCCTCGTCCTTTTCATCGTAAGAGGATTTAATTAAATAACGAAAACTGAGGGGCGCGGAGGAGCAGGTAACGGAAGATAGGAGAGAGGGAGAGAGCGATGGCTTCCACGAGAGAAGAAGAGAGCGATAGGATCGGAAGAGGACAGCGAAAAGGGAGCGAAGGGGTGCCAGGAGGGAGAAAGAGAGAAAGGGAACCGCGGGAGACGAGGGGGCACGGACGCTGAACGAGCCCTTTTCCCCTTTCCCACCCGTCCATCCATCGATCGATAATGCGATCCGCCATCCGAAGGGTGCACCGGACGCGACGAGTCGCAGAAATAAGGGCTGCTGCCGTTTCTGGTCCGGCGTACCAACTTTGTCCTCCTTCGTTCATCCCCTCTCCCCGAGTATCCCGCCGCCGCCGATCTGGAGATACTTCGAAACTCGCAGAATCGAATACCGCGAACATCGGCGATTCCGTCGATCGATTGATAACACGAAGACGTCGGCATCCTCGTAAAGCAGTCATGTTATAAATATTGACTGCATCTTACTATTCATATATGTGTATACATTACATTTATATTTATGCTTAAATATATTACAGTGTATCTATATTATATTTCTATTGCGTTACAAAATATAATTATTATCAATGTTGTTACCATCACATTAATTTATATCTCTACTTTTGTAAATCTGCATATTAGATATTTACATTTATTAATTATTGAATTTATTATTAAATTAATTTAATTATTGAATTTATTTCCATTTAGTTTTATTTAGTTTATAATGCTTTGTATTTTATAACAATCATGTGTTCACTTACACGTGTCGCTCTTTCTCTCTCTCTCTCTCTCTCTTTCTTTCTCGCTCCTTTACCTTTTATTATTCATTATTCATCTATACCTTTGCGATATTAATACATCTCAACGATGCGCGTGTGCGTATGAAATCACGTTGTTTCTCGCATGCTACTTTCAGGATACCATCGACCTTTGAACGTCGAGCAATATCGATACCCTCAGGAAGAGGCTACGCATACCTTTCGGTATCGATCGATCCCTCCCTGGTCCTCCCCCTCACCTGGCCACCGCCGCCTCCTCCACCGCCACCACTCCGGGGAGAAGATAGACTCGGAGGTGTCAGCATCCAGCATCCACCGGCCGGCCGGCCGGCCGGTCGGCCATCAGCAAGGTTACTCACTTTCCCCGTGTGCATCGTGCGTGCATGCGTGCATGCCTGCGTGCGTGCGTACTAGCCGTTCGCGTGAGTAACATGCGCGCGTGGACGCACGCATGAGTGCAGGCGCGTCTCCGCGCCGCAGAGGGAAGAGTAATGGATTGCCGCAAGCGGAAGAGAAAGAGAGAGAGAGAGAGAGAGACGCGGAGGAAGGGAAGGAGATGGAGATGCAGGGATGGAGGGAGCAAATGCATTTATTTATATTTACGGGATCGTGGATGATGCCACGAGAGCGTACGTTCGCTTCGAGATGCACAAAGAGCGCGCGCGTGGCCGGGGGGGGATTAATTTACAGAGGGGCGGTGGGAGGGGGATGAAAATGGCCGCGACGTTCGTGTAAACATACGGAGAACGCAACTGGGAATGCAAAATGTGTATAAAATACGTAGCGAGGGGAAAGTGTGCAGGGCGCGAGAAGGGAGGGGGGAGAAAGGGGAGGGGGAGCGAACGATAAAACGTTGGTACACATTAATGATGGAGTAGGTTCGTAGACAGAACGCCTTATTATGTAAAAACGCATATAGGAGGATCCGACGATAGAAATGTAAAATACGGAATATACGGCAAAGAGAGAAATGAGATGCGGGATTGAGAGAAAACGATGAAGTATCGTGTAAATACAGCCCGAAAGATATAAGATACAAGTATAACTAATGATGTGAAGGAAAGGGGTAAATCTATGTAAACAGACACACCTAATAAAAGTAACATATGCCACGATCCGTGAGGGGGTCTAAAAATAATGAGATACAATATCATACATAAAAAAGCAGCTGCAGACTATGTATATTTTTTACAAATAAAATTATCAATCGAATAGATAAATAATGTGTGCAAATAATGTGTATAAAACGGACACATGTACAAAACGAATCATGTCGATTTAATTGAAGTTAGACGTTAGTTAAGGGCTGGGACGCAACGAGAAGGGAAAGGAGAGAGGCGGAGCGCTCCTCTTTCAAAGAAGAAGTCCTTTTAATCCCGGCCGGGATTTCCCGGAATAAAGCGCGCGATAGAAATAAAATACGTAAGAAACCATAATTAGTTAAAAGTAACGGTCCAGAGAGAGAGGGAGAGAGAGAGAGAGAGAGGCGGACAGAGAACGTGGGAGAGAAAAGGAATGTTAGACACCGATGGCGAGGGAGGGGAGATGCCGGCGATGATGGTGGTGGCGGCCGGTGGCTGCGGGCTACGACGATGGTGGGGTGGTAGCGATAACCGTAGAGGGGTGCGTGGATCGATGGAGCGGTGACGTCACGGGGCGCTGGATGCTGCGTCGCCATGGTGACCGCCAACGGACCCGGCCATCCTCCTCGCGATAGTATATATCGTAACTACTATGTCCGAGTGCGAGGGACCAGCGGGCTTGAAATTTTATTAAATTTCATTTGCGCCGTTTTCCCTCTTCCTTCTCGCTTTCTTCCTCCTCGTCCTCTTCCTCCCGCTCCTGGACCTCGCGGATGCTGCGGAGGCCCGCAGCACCTGACGAAGCGACACGCGGATGGAAAAACTAGTGAAGATATGTGCGACGAGGAGAAGCGATGGAAATCGCGTCGGAAGAGAATAAGGGACTTGGGAAGATACGACGGGAAGATGAGCAACGAGGAAATCCGGGACAAAGGAACGAGTAGACGCAGATACGTGAATCAATGAGAAATGCATCGGGAGAAAAATAAGCGACGAGATAAATAATGTAGATGGGATTAATATATATATATATATATATATATATATATATATATATATAATATATGTATATAGAGACAGGAAAGCAGGGAAAAAAGAAACAAACAGATGGAAAAATCTACGATGAATGAATCTGCGAAAAGGAGATTAGCGACGGAAATGGCTTCGGGGAAAAAAATATGCGACGAAGAAATAAGAGAAATTTGCGCGCGGAGAGCGGACGGTGAGAAAAGCCGTGATGGAGGAGCGGATGATGAAAAAAGGCGTGACGCGTGAAGAAGCAGGCGGGTGAGAAAACGTGGAAAATAAACGGGTGTATAACGAGAAAATCCGCGATAAAAAAAAAATGTTCGGGGAAAAATGTGCCGAGAGATAAGTAAGATGGAAAAATGCATGACGAGAGAGAATTTGCGCGACAAAGAAAGCACTTACGCCCAGAGAGAGAGAGAGGATGCGTAACGAGAAATTCGCGACACGAGACAATTCACGCCGGGGGAAAAAATATGCAGCGAGGAAGCTCGCGACGGGAGAACTCGCGGTAGAAAATACACCGTGAAAATGCGCGGCCAGGAGACTCGCTGCGAGAATTTTCCGACGGTCGAGCGTTTTCCCAACGGACAGGGACGCGAGATGCGACGCGACGGAGACGGATGGCGAATTTGAAAAAAATCGCATTCGCGATTTTAACTTCGAGCGGCATAGCTCGCGCGATGTAAACAGGGAGATGCACCTCCGGGGGTTGTTGGCTTCTTTGGGCCAGTCGTTGCTCCCCCTCCCCCCCCCCCTCTCCCAACCACCGTGTTTTATGGCTCCGCGCTTGCTTTCTCGCGGAAAATCGAAGACCGCCTGACGAGCGTGGAGCGAGTTTCACCTACCAAAACATTTTCCTCATTTCCATATTTATTCGCTGTGAAAACATAATAATCGATGTAAGCTGTACTTTTTTAAAAAATAAAACCATGTATACATAATTAAGGATTCGGCTTCGCGATTTCGATTATGTTACGTTGGTTTCGACTGTCGATCTTTTTGCCCATAATAATAAATATAAGATGTGTATTTTTTTTAAACATATTTAAAATGTCTGTTTAAATGTCTGCGACTAAATATATACAGCCTTGGCCAAAAGTGTAAGGCACCTACATTTTTTTCAATTATCTGAAAGCTACAAATTAATTTATGGCACTCGCTGTGAATTATTCTTTGTTTCAATCCTTTAAACTTGTGTATAATTTCGTAACCAATACAGGTAAAAGAATTTCAGATAAATGAAAAAAATATATGTGCCTCATACTTTTCGCCAAGGCTGTATACGTTAACTTACGTGTAATATCAGTTAGATTTATAAATAGGTTTAATGCATTTCTGTGAAAGTCTAATATGCATTTATTTGTGAATGTATGAACTTTATATCCTCCCGTCTAAAATTATGCGTTAAACTGGATCTGACGAAACTGAAATATGCCACGATCAATGGCGTCTTCGCTCCGATATACACCGTCCAATAATACACGCCGGGATCTATTTGGCGAAGATGCCTTCGCGCTAATATCTCGTCCAAAAGTGTCCGGGACGCGCTGTCACGTGTCCTTGAAAGAACAAAAGTAAACTCGTCCTCTTGGCTCAGTACTCTTGGCTAACTACTTTTCTTGCGTTCTCTGATTCAAAAATAACGTCTTCCTCCGGGGAAGGAAAGGGGAAGGGGGAGGAAGGAGACTCGTTTCGCATCGTCTGACACAGGACGGTGAGGAACCTTATTAGCGTTCTTCAGGATTTCAATTCTACGTTCCTATTTTCCTCGGAGCAGCGAAACTCGACGAGACGCGAAGTAAGGACGAAGCTCATCCTTCGCTCTTCCTCCCTCTCGCCCCCCCCGGCCCCTTCACTCCTCGTTCTTCGTTAATCTTCTGGCAAGAAGCTTTTTTCTCTGCTCCTCTCTGCCTCTCTCCTCGCGGGCCCCCCTCCCGCGCGTCGTTAAATTTACGAGGAAAATGACGAAGCGGGTGTCCGCTTGTGTTTCCTTGGCACGAGAACTTTCAAAGGACTCGCGGGACGCCGTCCACTGAAAGTTTCTCCGCTGCCTGTGCGTCATCCCTGTTTCTCACGAAAATAACGTCGCAATCATTTTAATACTGTTTGACGATTTTCATCCGGGGGGGGGGGGCGATTATTTCGACGTACACAAGAGAAAAAACGTTTCCGAAAATGTCCCTTTTCTTCCTCTCTTCTGAAGGAAATTGAATTTTTACGTTTGAGATGATTCGCTTCCTATGGAAAAGAGAAGAGGAGAAAATTAAAAAGAGAGAAGATAAAGAAGGAAAAAAAATGAGCGTTTATTTATATTATAAAAATATTCCACGCACAACCAGTTTTATATTCCCTCATTTTCCTTTAAAATACGTACTTTCTATGTTGATAATTATGTCGCATTTATTCCATATAATCTCTCAGCTCGTAAACTCCGGATATACAACTGACGTGAAAATTATTCTGCACTCAAAGAAAAAAGTCGTATCAGCAACGACAGCAACTAGAAATTTGTGGACAAATAGCGCCTCAATTATGTGCTATAAAGTTGCAATAACAACAACAAATAAGTTATATGAACTAAGAAAACATAGTTTTCTTAGTATATGAACTTAGTATATTTTTAGTATATTATATTTAACTATATAATTAAACTATATAACGATTTACTATATAAATGGTTAATATTATTATGGTTAATATTATATGAACTAAGAAAAAACACACATAGTTTAATTATATAGTTTAATTTTATAGTTAAATAATAATATTAACCATTTATATAGTAAATCGTTGGATAAACTACATATTTGTCTAAATAGTTGTCTAAACTGAAAAAATGTTGTCATAATATCTTACTTGTATGAAGCTTATATAACTGTGTAATTATAGTTGAGTCGCTATTCCACTATCAATTAATAGTTCACAAATGTAGTTAGCGTGACTATATTTTTATAGTATTCAGTACTACTTTAGTTCCTATTACTTCGTAAAACTAGTTGCAACTATACTTAAATTTCAGAGTTGCCAAATTATAGTTGCCAGAACCGTTTCGTTTTCTCTCAGTGTGCATATTACTCTGCGTTATTATCCGCAATATTCCGCATTTCCCCTATTTACCATTTGGCTTTCTCTCCCGCTGAAGATGCGTAAACGCCAGCTGCGTGTGCGGAAACGCTAACGAGGAGGGAATTTCTCACGCGGACCGATAGATCGCGGCGCGATTGATCGGCATAATTAACACGTAGCCGCGTTTTACGCAGTCCTGGACTAACTACGACCGATCCGAGCGTTCCTACGGGAAAGTGAGCCCGCGGATCGATCGGCAGCGCGCGGCGACTTTCGTCGGGTCCGGGGCGTCATCAATTAAACCCGGACGTTGGAAATGATCTTCCCCCGCGTTTCTCGCGTCGCCTGATTCCCGGCCACAATCCGCGTGCAAACCCGGCCACGGCGTTACTTTAATTTGACGTTACCCGACCGTTTCCGGCGAGAATAATATCGCTGACTCGACGCGATCCTTTCATTTTTCACCGGATCCTTCCGCGATATATCGCGGCGAAATGAAAGGGGGACCGAGGGGCGGGGGGGGAAGAGGCGCGGACGCCCCTTTTTCCCGCGGCGGAAAAATCATGTCGTTGAAGTATATAAGCGGCATTATTGTTTGATTTATGTTTATGACGTCGCGTGTGCCATTTTTGTGTCCCCGGCAAGAAAGGATATCGTTCCCGAGAATAATTCACTTTGGGGTCAATCGGTCTTCGCTCCTCTATTGTTTCTCCGCTTTCTCCGCGTCTACGGCGTTTACGCTGCCGCAGCTTATTTACGCGGAAAGGGAGACATTGCTGAAAGGCTAATTTAATTTAATTCAGATTATTTTAATGAGCTCGCTCTGCTGCGCCCAATTTAATTTAATTTATGCTTTACGTGCTTCAATTATGAGGATCGCGAAAGAGAGACATTCCCAGAACGTTCACAAGATGACTGATTCCATCGCGACGTAATGATTTTTGCGTCGTGTGCAACGATGAGCGCACACGTTGCATCGCGGCGTTCACGGCGACACCCAACGTCGGCAGCGGCCGAGGGGTAGAACGGGGGGCGGCGGGGCAGGAGAGGAGGAAGAGGGGGGGGGGGATGGACGGGGGAATATTCTCCGGAACGGATACGATTGGGAAAACTGTCGATAGCGGACGCAGGCAGCCACCGCTCGCTCGCGGGATGATCCGTGGACCAAATTCGTGCCGGGCCGACGACGATGACGAGGATGACGACGACGACGACGACGACGACGCCCCTGTGCATCAACGGCGCGTAACGAGCCGCCCGTCGTCCCCCCTCGTCCCCCTCCGCGTCGCGCACGTACCCTTCGCAATAAGTGGGCTCGCGGTTGGCTTTAACATGCAAAACGGGTCGCATACCGAAATGCAATTAAAATGCAAAGCAACGGGAGGGAGAGAGAGAGCGGCGAGCGGCGCGAGAGAGAAGTCGAAATTTTATTTACCCTCTCTCGGTCTCTCTCTTCCTTCCCGCTCTTAAGTAAAAGTCGCGACGCGGTCTGATTAAAATTAATTGCGCCCTAGATCCTTCAGCGCGGGATCGCGCGAGAATATCGCGCGGGCTTACGTTAATCGAATCGTTAGATTAATTATTTAACTTTCTCCCTCTCTCCCCCCTCTCTCTCTTTCTCCGCTTCTCTCTCTCTCTCTCTCTCTCTCTCTCTCTCTCTCTCTCTCTCTGTCACTCGATAAGCGATCGTTTATTGGGAGGGTTAATTTTGACGATAGGGTTGGCGCTGCAACGGGGTTGAAAGCACTGCGAGCTCGAGTCGCGATTCCCTATTGAAAATTCGAAAACGCGATTTCGCACAGCGTTGTTGATGATTTTACCGAATTCGCCATGCGAATGAAAAATTTGATAACCAATTATTGACAACACAAATGAAAAGTATACCTCGACGTTTATCATTTTGCACGTAATTTTGGATCTCGTTTCTGAATATACAGTTACAACAAGAATATGTTTTGTGTTTATATCGATATTGTATTCACATTGTGTTCTTTTATGTTTTTCTTCATCGTAATATCCGAGTAGCCGAACTTTGTTACCCGTAGTTTTTGTTTACAGCTGGACTCCCGCACGGCTCGTCACAAACGCTCGTTAACACCGAGCACGCTGACGAGCGATAATTCGTAAATAAACAAATTCGGAAGAGCGTCTCAAGTGCACAACGTTGCATAAAACGAGATTTTCGAGACAAATTCATCGGGATGGGAGAGGGAGGGTAAAGATAGAGAGCAACGGAGGAAAACACACCCGAAGATAAACGGAGAAGAGAATCGCGAGATGACGGCGGGGCGAGAGGCGAAAGGGGGACGCGGTGGGTGGGGGGGGGGCAGGGGGGAACGGGGGGTTGGTTTGTGACGGCCGACGGTAATGCGCACGTGGAGAGGCACGTAAGGAGAAGGAGGCGCGGAGTAAGGGTTCCGGGGAAGTACGGAGGGGTGCGGCGGGACGCGGGGCGGGCGGCGGGGGCAGAGGGGTCGGAGGGGGTTGCGTTTGGTCCGGGAGCTCACCGGGGGATGCTGTATTGATCGCGAGAGCGAGCGGGCTAAAGTAAGCCGAGGCTGGCTGGCACGGAGGGTTGCCTTGGCAACCCTCGTCGTCCCTCATCCCTCAGGAGTCCGGCCGCCCGTCGGCCCGAAAACCACCCCCGAACGCCAACCACCACTCTCTCCATCTCTCTCTCTTTCTCTCCCCGTCTCCCCTCCCCCCCCTCTCTCTCTATCTATCTATCTATCTATCTATCTATCTATATATCTATCTATCTTTCCTTCTCTATCATCGGCCTCGCCATCTATACGTACTGAACGGTACGCCCGATAGATATGCCCGATGCACGCGTGTATGCGTTACGTGCGAGATCCTTTTCCCCTCCCTCCCGCGGTCTCCTTCGATCTGCCTTCCGGTCGCTCGTCGACGCGCGCCTTTCCTTTTGGAAATAATTGGGACAGGGCCTGCTTCCTGATAATGTTATCGGAGGTGATGACGGTCGCGTTTAATCCTTTCAGAGCAAGTCTTTCCTACCTGCTTGAAGAGATGAATGCCTAAAGTACCACGAGACAATGCAATATTAATGCAAGGGAGATAACTGGGACAGATCCTGCTTCCTGATAACGTCGTCGAAAGTGATGACGGTCGTGTTTAAAAGTAGCAAGCAAAATTTTTGGAGCTACTCCGAATTTCTGTCGAGAAAGTATAAACGTTAATAAATAATGGTAACGTAACACGGACAGGTCCTGCTCCTTAATAATAAAGCGGCGTTTAAGCATTTTGAGATCATTTACTTCAAGCTCTGCTTGAAAAATTTATGTGGAAGAATATATATGTATAACTTTAATATATTAATAAAATGAAATAATTACAATCTTACTAATAATATACATATAGTCTGATATAATAACAGTGTTTAGAATTTTTAAAACTTTCCATTCGAGATACTATTTCTGAGTTGTTTAAAAGTCAAGAGAAGAATGTGTAAAATAAAATTGTAAAATAATACGTTATCAAAGAAACGTTATTACGAAAACAGACCTAAAATAACAATTCACATATATTGTAATTTTAAACACTGAAATGAATTTTAAAAACAAATATAAATATAAATATAAATTATAGATACATTCTGTATTCAGTAAATTACAGTTATTTCATTAATTGTGGTACTTTATGCTTCCCTAATAATGGATTTGGATGTGCCGGTATGATTAATCATGCGCAGTACAGGGAAGCAGACGCGCTCGCAATTATTTTCGAGATCTCGGGATATTTCTCGGTGCGAAAGAAGCGATAAATCTTTAGGCGCTATGGTTGCTGCTCGACCCAGAAAGATTTCACGCGTATCGCGCGAGGGAGCGAAGCACATCGACGTGTGCTTCAATAATTCAACTCTTTCATCCTCGAGTTGTTTACGAGAGAATGCAAATCTAAATATTGTAAAGTTATTCGATTATTTTTTTTAACCCGTAACTTAAATTCGTTATGTTTTTTTATTGTCTGCTTTTGATTTTTCTTGTTAGTTATTCCTGTAAAGCCCATTTTGATTCAATGTTTATTAAACTTATTCAAGCCAAAAATGTAATTGGAATATTCGGTTATCTGAGTCACTTCCAAATACAACAAATTTTTAATTTGTTTAGAATATAAATATTTGCACAGACAGTTCCTTGGAAAAATAACTTCACGAGAGAATTTACACGATTTAGTAGTTCGAACATGCTTCATTAAAGATTTATTTCACGGAATTCATTTTATCACCCTTCGAGTTTATATTCTTTATATTATATATTAATATATATTATATAATTATTATATTATATTAATCTATTTTAATACGTATATTATATATTTTAATGCATCCGCGTAGGAAAAGTGTAAGAATATTAAGTTAACGGTAGAAATAATCCAATTGTAATATGTTATAGCGAGAGAAGCCTCCTCGGTTTAAACGCACGCGAGAATTTATTTCGCGCGCGTTTCCGGAAATTTATAATATTTTGCGCATAAAGTATCCGCTAGTCATCTGCAAATACTCGCGCGCCGGCATTAATTATCCTCTCTCCGACCGCGAAATAAAGTAGGCGCGTAAACAACAACCCCGTTTAACCCCTTCGATTAATTTATGCGATGTCGAAGTTGCAAGCGTCTCGGCGCGGGTCCCGCGCCCCGGTTCTCCGGCAGCGCGGAATATTATTACGTCGCGTTGTGTTTACGGTAAACGCACGCAAACACACACGCACACGCACGCATACACGTAATCCATACGC
>NJRQ01000699.1:0-11575 GCA_003063805.1 Aphaenogaster ashmeadi
AGCCAAACTAAAAAAAAGAAGAAATAAAAAAAACTTCCTCATAGAGGAAGCTTTGTGAACCAACTAAAATGTTGATGATGCATTGTGTCTCTTTCTAATTTGACCCTCTTTAAATTGATGAGGAAGCACTGTGCAAATTCCTAATTTGCACACTTTCTTTATATATGTTTATATCTGTTTATATATATTTATATATGAAAAATTTTTTACCGGGCGGTCAGTATCGGAAAATAAAAATATCATTCGACAGAGCGTATCCGATTTACTTATCAAATTTTTTGAGATTTTTGATAAAAACCACTTCCCTTCATTTTAAAAGGGGTGTAAGGGTGGTCTCAGACACCCTGTATAAATGTATAGAGAAGTTATATATGATTATATATGGGCAATTTTATGTATGGACATATTTCATACATAATTATATATGTTTATATATCTTTATACATGTTTATACAGGGTCTTTCCTAAGTAAGTAGACAAACTTGAAGGGACTATTCCTTGGCTTATTTTAAGAAGAAAAGGTCCTATAAACATCTGTCCTAAACTGCTTCGTTTTAAAAATACAGGTTGTCAAAGTTGTGCAAAATAAAATGAAAATTTCGAAATTCTGGAAAACACAAGAGGCAGTTTTCATAGAGTTTTAGTTCGGAATTAAAAAAAATTGTTTAACTTAGAAAAAACAGTGGCGTACTATTTTTTTATTAAAAAATTTAATATGATTATCCATACGCACGCTCCTGGTGAATCTAAAAATGTTTCATCGGTACTGGAAAATAGTTCTTAATACCACACAACGTATGTGGAACGCATACCAAGTTTGAATAAAATGTCTTTAAACGTTCTCCAGAATTTCGAAATTTTCATTTTATTTTGCACAATTGACACCCTGTATTTTCAAAACGAAGCAGTTTAGGACACATGTTTATAGGAGCTTTTCTTCTTAAAATAAGCGAAGCAATATCCCCTTCAAGTTTGTCTACTTACTTAGGAAACACCCTGTCTTAGGAAATGTTTATATATGAAAAATTTTTTACCGAGGACGCATTTTGAAAATTTATTATTTTGAAATGAAAGGGAAGAACGCGCGGCATGTTGCTACGCGAAATCGTATGAAGTATTTTCGTCTCGATCTCGTCTCCGACAGCGGATGATTTTCGCAGCACCATACCCGCAAATAGCTCGTGGGCGAGCGAGATGGGTACATACTACTACAAAACCACCAGCGACGGGTGTGGGTGACTATATGATGGCGGAATGTATCCGCGAGGCGCACCAAAGTCGCGTGCACTACCCACTCGTCGGGGCGGCGCCCGGACCGTTCTATAAAGCGTCGCGACGCCGTGACGACGACTTCACTCCCGTCCTGCCTATTCTACTCCCGTCTCAACACGTTACGCGCGTCGTCAGCAACAGTGAGACAAGGTGACGAAAAACAAAAAAAATCGCACTCCCTTCCGTAACGCGAGTCGCGACCTCGTTGTTCAATTAAGCTCGTTAAACCGACTCGTTACCCGCGACGATCTCGCCCACCGCCGCGCCGCCGCGACGGATGGGAAAAGATGTAATCCATTCCGGCTACCCGGCGCCGGGTTCCCAGAGATGGACGAGGGATGGGTGGAGAGTGAACGACCTCTCGCATCGCAAATTCGTGCAATGTCCGTGCGATGTCCCGGCGAGTCCCCGTGGTGACGCGGAGCGAGGACGCCGCGCCGAGCCCGGATGTTCGCGTGCCTGTTTGAATCGATGCGTGATTTAATCACCGCGTCACATGGTATACCGCGTCCGCGATAGAGAGCGGCGACGATCGGCGGTATCGCTGATCTGTGCATCCAATCACTCTCCGTCTATCCAGCTGTTTTGTGTTAAACGCGGTGGTGCGCGCCTCGGAGTCGAATTAACGGAGTCGTTCTTACACGGAATCGTAAAGTTTCCACCAGGTTGCGGCAATATTGCAGTAAACATTTTTCGAGAGCATATAGTGGGAATCGCCGCGATAATTGTAAAATTACACGCGGCACAGAACGGTTGCGGAGGTATTTCATTGTGCGAGATTGCTGCGTAGCGCTCCCGCGTTATTAGACGTCGTAATTAGACGAAACGATGTGAAGTGTCCATCTCCCGAAAGATCGTACACAGAAAAAAGAATGATGTTGTATCAACAGCATTAAGTCTAATTGGAAATAATCTTGTTAATTCAATAACAATTTTAATAAAATAAAATCATACGTATTTGTTTCATTAATAATGTTATTGAATTAACAACATTATTTCCAATTAGATTTAATGCTGTTGATGCAACATCATTTTTTTCCGTGTAGCTTATCGTAGTTTAGTTTGCAGTGTTTGAACGTAATATATTTGTAATAATGTAACAATGTTGTAAATGCAGTGGAGATATTTAATCGGACCCGGTAAACAATTTTTCATATATAAACATATATAAAACTTGTATAAACATGTATAAACATATATAAACATATATAATCATGTATGAAATATGTCCATACATAAAATTGCCCATATATAATCATATATAACTCTTCTATACATTTATATATGATTATATATGAAAAATTTTATGTATGGACATATTTGATATATAATTATATATGTTTATATCTGTTTATACATGTTTATATATGTTTATATATGAAAAATTTTTTACCGCGGAATGATTTGAAATTGGAAAAAAAATCGTGTTACTTTTTTTATACATACTTTTTCGAGCCAGAACAGCAAATTTATTATACTTAACACATTAATTATAATTAATTGTAATGTAATATTGTATATTATGTGATATAGAAGAGGAAGTTGTGTGCATGTATCATCCCAGATAACATGCATGTCTAAAAGACGTCGAAAAGATATCTTAAAGACGTCTTATGCAACATCATGTTGCACAGGACGTCTTCAAGATATCTTTTCGACGTCTTTTAGACATGCATGTTATCTGGGATATGACGCATAGACGCATATGATATGTTTATGCGTCATATGATACGTGTAATGATAAAAGATAGCAATTATTTTCTTAACAAAAAGTACATTTGATTCTTCAAGATGCCTGTTCAAACCTTGATAACAATTTTCTGCGAATTTTCTGATTTCTCAGGTATTTTCGTGTAAATTTCGTGTAAAGACCCCGCGCAAAACATATGGAAAAAGTAGTTTCAGTCAAATTGTCTAAAAATTAGATATGTTATAATTTTTGACCTCCTGATCACAAATTCCATGCACTGAGAAAAAAAATTTGTTGAAAAACTAAAATATTTAGTCCGATACGTTCAACTAAAACATTAGTTGGTTTAACTGAACATTGGTTGAATTAAAAAGGTATAGGTCATTTTTTAATCAAGAATTAGTTAATTCAACTAATGTTCAAGTAATTGTCAGTGTGGGTAAAACCTTCGAACATTGACAGATTTTTTTGCTACAGGTGTTCGAAAGCGGCAATGTTAGATTCACGTACGCTGAAGATGTACTGATTGGTTCTTTCTCTAATGTACAATTTTTAATTATTTCTTTAGTGATAAGATATTCCTGCATAAAAAAAGATAAAAAAATAATAAATAAAAAAATTAAACTAAAAATTAAAAAAAATAGAAAATATTGCCGCTTTCGAACACCTGTAGCAAAAAGATCTGTCCATGTCCAAAGGTTTTACCCATGGAATTTGTGATCAGGAGGTCAAAAACTATAACATATCCAACTTTTAGACAATTTGATTGAAACCACTTTTTCCATATGTTTTGTGCGGGATCCATTAAAGTAAATTTGATTGTTATCTGAACTCCTTACTTGTTTCCTATTCATACGATTATAGAGGGAAAAATGAAGAGCTATTAGTCTCAAATACCAAATTTGAAAAAGTACTAATAAGAAGCGGAATAGGAGTTTTGTGTGTTTTGCCTAAAACTTTCATTATATCCAATGAATATAAGAAACAGCATAACATTTCTCTGCTATAAGTACAAGGACAATATTAACATTTAGATATTAAGGACAAGTTTAAAAGAAAGTAAAATTTATCTAAAAATCTAAAAGTATTAAACAAATTATATAATACTTTATTACAATTACAGCACTTGATACTCGTAAAATAAAAACAAGATCTTTAAAGAGAGTTTCAAGAAAGATTTCTTAAATTTCGATAAAATTTTTAGAATTCTATAATTTTTTCTCTCTCTCTGCAGATAGAAAAAATTCCCCGAGAATTCCATATTTTTTAGATAATAAATATTTTGTGTTTTTTACATACAAGATAATATTATATAATGTTACATTATGATTAATTAAAGTTATTTAAGTTATGCACGTATATTTGCACGTCTATATGTATTTGTTATCTTCTTCAGATTATAACGAATCTGTTACGTAATATTATTGCTTATTTGCAACAACATTGCATTATCACTTATATAAAATAAATTACAATGTTGCAATCATGATTGTAATCCTTTTAACATTTTAAGGCAGACATTTTAATATTTCTGTAATCCGCGTTGTAACAACATGTATACAAAATCAATATTGCAATCTTGCGATGTAATTTCCACAATGTTTTTGTAATCCTTCTCTGCTATGCATATAGGACTAAAGGTTTCAGAAAAGAAATTTCTTAAACAATATTTATAATAATTATTAATTTTTTCTATGTACATACATTTGTAAAAGAGATGAAGATCAATATAAAATCGAAGTACTCAAGCGCGTTGCATTTATATGTTGAAATACATTAATAATAAAAATGTGTTATATATCGATGACGGATACGAAATATATTGACAATGAAATATATCTTTTACGGAACTTTGTTTATCCAGGTGGCGAGGTTCGAATCGCGCGTCAATCCTACCGATATACCTATGGCGACCATGAGCAACAGCAATGGATCAACCATGCAGATTAACTCTCGGCCCGACGACATACGAAAACGAGTTATTGGATGTAAGTTCTTTACAACGATAAAGCGAAACTAAATATAACAGGAGAATTTGCACAATGGAACTTATGCGTCATATTCTTTCAATCGTAAATAAGAAAGGAAGAATGTATGATATGTGTACAGTTTTTATTTTTGCTCCTTTATTATCATTTTATTATATAAAATAAAATCTTTTCTTCGCCAGTAAATGGATAAAAGACAATAAAAATTTAATAACTTGGTTCGACCTGACTGGGCAGATGTATTATATAATAAGGCACTACGTTTTGTGACCATGGGTTTTGGTCCTTTTCAAGTGCGTTAATACAGTAGATTATAAAAAATTTTTCATATATAAACATATATAAACTATACATAAACAGATATAAACATATATAAACATATATAAACATATAAAATTATGTATCAAATATGTCCATACATAAAATTTTTCATATATAATTATATATAATCACATATATATATATAAATGTATGGAAAAGTTATATATGATTATATCCCACACAGCACAAAACTTAACAGAAACGTTTCTGAAACATTTCTGTTAAGTTTTATACTGTATGGGATATGAGCAATTTTATATATGGACATATTTGATACATAATTATTATGTTTATACAATATGTTTATACATATGTTTATACATATATTTATATATGTTTATATATGTTTATACAGGGTGGCCCACGTAAAGTGTTACAAGCTGTTATCTCTAAAAGTATGCATTATAACAAAAAATGTCTTAGACAAAAGTTGCTTGGTTCTGAGGGGAAAAGAAGATAGGAATATTAATTAGATCTTGGGTGGCGTCGCCAAGGTCAGGCCAAGACCACCTTGAATTTTTTAAATGGATCTCCTACTTTTTATTGCATATTCATATAGCTTACCTCGAGAGCTTTTCAAAACTATAATAAAATATTTTTTCATTAAATACTTTTCGAGTTATAAGGCTTGAAAGTTACAGTACCGCCGTCGGCATAAAATATAAAATATCTCGTAAGCTATTAACTTTTTGATAATCATACATATTTTGATAATTACATATTGCGAATTGCATAATTGATTCATCTCATTTTTCTATGCATAAAAGTATTAAGATACGATTATCAAAAAGTTTATAGTTTACGAGATATTTTATATTTTATACCGACGGTATTGTAACTTTCAAGCCTTATTATAACTTGAAAAGTACTTAATGAAAAAATATTTTTTTACAGTGTTTTGAAAAGCTGTCGAGGTAAGCTATATGAATATGCAATAAAAAGTAGGGAGTTCCATTTAAAAATTCAATGTGACCTTGTCCTGACCTTGGTGACATCACCCAAGGTCTAACTAATATTCCTATCTTCCTTCCCCCTCAGAACCAAACAACTTTTATCTAAGACATTTTTTGCTACAATGCGTACTTTCAGAGATAACAGCTTGTAACACTTTACGTGGGCCACCCTGTATATGTTTATACAAGTTTTATATATGTTTATATATGAAAAATTTTTTACCGAGTAAATAACAAACTAAGACTATGAACTGTGCCCAAATAAATCATAGATACATATGTGAGTATAATACTTAGAGTATTATACTTAGAGTATTATATTACATTTTGATGTAAACAGACGTTATTAGTGAGCCTCTATAGCATATAACTTTTATGATATTTTATTATTTTATGACACATATGTGTCTATGATCTATTTGGGCACAGTTCATATAGTCTTATGTTTGTTATTTCTACTGTATTAACGCACTTGAAAAGGACCAAAACCCATGGTCTAAACGTAGTGCCTTATTATATGATACATCTGGCCAGTCAGGTCGAACCAAGTTATTAAATTTGTTGTATTTTATTTTATATTTTTCTTAATTTTAATTTATTTTTTACAGCAGATGAGTGCGTATGAAGAAATTATGCGCTTCGTGCAATTTGTTTTACCTTTTATTTTTATCCTTATTTATTTTTTCTTATTTTTCCGTTTGGTTTATTTTATCGTCTTCAAATTATTCTGGAAAATATAACTGATAAATATTATTATAAACGTCATTTTTGCTTCACGAATGTAACTATTGGGCAAAAATGCGCGTGATGTACGGACAAATTCTCATCGTTCTTAGAATTTTTCGTTCTTGGACGTTATAAATGTTATTGTTATTGGACAAATTTCATAACTATCCTTCATGGTTTGTCCAAATATATAAGATAATATAAACTATAAAGCATTTTATTATTACCACTAAAAGAAGACTTATGCGTTGAATGAAAGTGATCGTGATGTACGGACGTACGTTGTCCAAATTTGTTCTTAATAATATGCTTTATATGAAGACCCGGGGGGAAAAACAAGGAATGTCAGTTTTATACTTTTGAGTAAAATGAATTTTAAAGTTTGTTATTTCCCCTATACCCGAATGTTCTACCTTCATTTTTTCACTGATTAATACAATTTTTAATCCAAGATGTACATTGTAGTATCATTGATGTTTGTAGTATCTCTTAAACACTACAAAATGACGTGCTCGCGCGACCATATCTCATTTTTAATAAAACTGACGTTCCTTATTTTTCCCCCTGGGTCTTCATATTATCTTATATATTTAGACAAACTACGGAGGATAGTTATGAAATTTATCCAATAACAATAACATTTATAACGTCCAAGAACGAAAAATTTTAAAGAACGATGAGAATTTGTCCGTACGTCACGCGCGTTTTTGCCCTATTAATGATTATTGGCGTACGAGCGTATACGTGGCGGAAGTCAGATGAAGGCTCATAACGGGTTATAACATCGTTGTTCAACCTTAAGCTCGAGAAATGAATTATTTCGTGAGTGTAAAGAAGGTCATGCTTTATATGTAGCCGAACTTCAACATTGTAAATCGCAATAGTCCGCCGATAATTTTATCGTTGGTCTTATTATAAAGAGACTAATAGAGTTTGAAGCTGCTTATCTCAAAAGTTATATTGTAAAATTTGAATTTGATTGAATATATATATATATATATGTATATATGTCATTTATATATAATGCATATATGATATAGCACTTTTAATAAGATATCGATATAAACTATAGGATAGTGCTAAATTTCTCTTCATCGTCGGTTTCATATTCGAGGAACGAATGCGAAATCGCACGTTTATACGCCCATCAAGCTGTAATTATAGACTGTCGACGAAAATAGCAGCTATATTCCCACTGAAATTCAGGCTATTGGAAACAGAGCGTCGGTATTATCGTTTCACAAGATGCCTACGAGAAGTGGTGCACATTACTATCTGTATCTTTCTACCTTTTTTGCATTTCAATCCAAGAATTCTCATAACTGTGTCACCTAATTTTTATATCATGATAAAAGCGTTCCGATTTTACCGTATCTCGGCTGTCAGTGATCAGTAATGATCGCATCACTTCGGCCAAATATAGTAAGTGGAACAATTGGCTATGGGGGTAACTCGCGTTTCAAGTGAAAAAATCCGCGCATAGACAGTCGATTTTGGCCGACCGTGCCGTGCTTTCCGCATCGTCAACCACTGACATTCCGGATATACAGGATGTCCTGAGACTCGATGTGCTTCGTCATAGATTTCTTGGTCGATTGTTTTCTTAAATTAATTTCTCTTCTACGAACATACTAACATACCAGAATGCCTGTAGTTTATGAGGTGTTTACCGGTAAAGAGTTATCGATTAACACACACATACACACAAAATAGGTTTTAATACTGAAAACCGATGACAGAGTCAGATTCTTCAATCAATTTTAAATGGCCTTTTGTTCATATTTATTATTTCAAAATGATTTGAGATATTTAATATTAATAATTAGTAACTTGACAGATGATGGGCATGATTCCGATAATATTGGAATACGTGATATGTAATAATTGTTTTTAATTAATTAATTAATTAATTCAAATTTGTAGTAACACGCGAATAAAATAAATTCTAGATTGCGATAGCTTTGTTTTCAAATTATGAACATTATTAGATATATATTAAAAAATATCTAACAATAAGATAAAAATATGTAAGATATAAAATTAAGATTAAAATATATAAGGACTCTCGAGATTAAAATAAGGATATAAGAATTAGGCAGATGAGAGTACAGCGCGGAGCTCAGTGCGCAAAGAATTGAAACAAAAATTTGTTCATTCTTAAAATTAAAATATATTAGTCGTACGTTTCGGCCACATTTGGAGCCATCTTCAGCAATGTCAGAATTCGGAAAGATGAATCTCACGCTCACGGACGCAGGGGATAAGTCAACATTCACAGTTACTGGATTTCAATTTTCACCTGATTATTTAACCATGCGTGAGGTTGGAATTGACAGAGGAATGTTGACTTATCCCCTGCGTCCGTGAGCGTGAGATTCATCTTTCCGAATTCTGACATTGCTGAAGATGGCTCCAAATGTGGCCGAAACGTACGACGACTAATATATTTTAATTTTAAGAATGAACAAATTTTTGTTTCAATTCTTTGCTCACTGAGCTCCGCGCTGTACTCTCATCTGCCTAATTCTTATATCCTTAAATAAAATTAAAAATATTCTAGTCTGACTTTACCAAACATGATTTAATTTAATTTTACGTAATTTGATTTTTTTGTTAATCATGTAATAGATTGAATTAATAATATTAAATTAACTCAGTTAATTTTGACTTGCCGCTGCAACATTTGGTTTTTACTGTCGTTATTTATACGCACTTATAATGGTTTCAAGAACTATCCTCGTGTCTCACATCATCGAAGTTATGGAAGTCGGAATAACCTATGATTTTGTTCGGTATTTTTATTGAGGTAAATCGGAGTCTAAATTAATCGAAGGAAGTGTTACGCTGGTACACCCTTTACGTACAAGTATACGTGAACTTGGAACGCATTAGCATTCACCTTGTACAGCTTTACTTTCTATAGACTCGCTATAAGCGCGCACCGATCGGTCTCGATGCGGCTGATTGTACTCGCGAAAATAAGTCGAATGAAATATCCAGAGCGGAGACAGAAATTATCTAGAGGCTGGCGACGAACAATATCGCACAAGTACCTTATTTTCTCCGAAGCGACGTGTAGTGCCGCCGCTATAATACACTCCTGATAAGCTTTTGCTTTGTTGTTTCGACTTTCGCAATTTTATCGGACAGTGATAAACATCGAATGCCTAAGTAAATGCCAATTCCGACGACGATCTAGCACGCACGGCAGTTTTACATGGTAATATATAGAAACTGCGGAAAAATTAGCGCGTTTCCTACAAATTGTAAAGTTTCAGAAAACCTGAAAATATAAAAAGTTACGGCATGATTTCGATAACTTTGGCAATACGGACAATTGTTTCTAGATACGCTTTTGTAGAGAAAAAAATGTGAAAGGTCCCAGAGTGTGTTATTTTTAGCTTTCTTATTATAAACATTATTAAATGTAATATTAGAAGAAAAGGCCAAAAAACAGGCAAATAAGGTGTGCGGTTAAAACAGTTTTATTCCAACACAATCATTGGACTAAGACGGTATTATACGTTTCAACTCTACTTAGTCTTCCTCAGTCGTCGTAATAAATAAAATAAGTAATTAAGAAAGTTCATCATTAAATTAAAACTAAATATAAATATAAAAATAGCAGTTGTAGCAGAACCATAATGAGGTCTACAAAGTTTACAAGTCAGTCATTAAAAATATAAATAGCAGTATTATATATAATATAATATATATTGCTTTGCAAATACGAGCTGTTATTCTTTATTATTATTAAATATGTAAAAATATGAGATATTCTATTATATAGGATAGAAGACTGTCAACAATTCGAGGAAAACTAATTGTAGCAACATTTGATTTTTACTATTTCCAGTATTTATAGAACTTTCCGGAATTGTCTGAGATTGCGGAATCCTTATATTGCTTGAGTTATCGAAATCTCTTCAAGATTACTTTTTTACAAATGTTTGGTGCGAATTGTGAAATAAAATGCCATTTTTGGGGAAGGAGATTATGGGATTATCCTAGTTGGTGCTAAGTGTATTTAAGACCGTTTTAAACACGATCTCAAGATGCTATACAGCCATTTTATTGCGGAATCTTAAGTCCATCCAAATCACTCGACTTAAGACGATCTTGAATATAAAAACCAATAGGGTATTATAACGTTTTTCAAAAATATTTTTTTTTAAGGTCATACCCTATTTAGTTATTAAAATTTTTTCCGTTGGCTTCAAAACGTCCAATTTGTATTATTTTTTAATTATTAAAAATATCATAGTTTGAAATGCTACGAAAACGCGCCATATTGGCGCCGTAGCCGCGTGACGTCACTTCGTTACTATCGTACATGTCAAGCCATAGGAGTTTGTACATAAAACAGTAAAAATTTATGTTAAAATAAAGATATGGAGAAAGTACAAGCCTACCGACGATGCTTTGTGCCACTGTGTAAGAACACACAAAAAATAACACCAAGCAAAGTATTTGTAAGTGTACCACAATAAAACTAGATAGACGGCAACTGTGGTTCAAACTTGCTCGTTGTGTAGATGAACCAATATCCTCGAATTATTATTGTTGCGAAGATCATTTTAATGTAAGTGTTGCATTAAACAATTTTGTAATTCGTTTTATTACGG
>NJRQ01000700.1:0-84724 GCA_003063805.1 Aphaenogaster ashmeadi
TGTGCGTGCGTGGGGTGTAATGTAGGGTGTTTGTGTGTATTCGTGCGATTAGTGTGCGATGCAAAATATGCACGGGCGCATTCTCGCGTCCTCGGAATCCCGCGGGCGCAAGAAAGAAAAAATTCACTAGGACGCCGAAGAGACCCGCCGCGAAAATCGCGACGAGGCGACGACGCCCTCGGCCCGGCTCTGCGCGCTTCCTCAAAATCTCCCTCTTTTAGTCTTTTCCCTCCCTTTCGCGTCTCGTTTAATCGTAGAAAATGTGAGATGTAGAAAAATTGGTGTCCCCGCGGCACCCTCGACGCACTCGCGGCACCTCGACGTCTCGCGTGCCGCGTCCTCGTCCTCCTCGCCGCTCTCGTCCGTTCCGCTTCCGGTCCTTCCTCCTTGCGTTCGCTCTCCCGCGAGGAACGAACAGCGTGGATGAGTGCAGGGGAGGAGGCTGCGTCCAAGGCCCGACCTGTCTCGTCCTATTCCACTAGCTCTCATTTCTCTCGCTGGCCCGTGACTCTTTTGCCCGTTCGCTCCTGCCTCCGTATCTCCCTTCCACATCGGGGACGTGTAGAAAAAAGGGGGAGGGGACGATATCTTTTTCCCGCGCTCGTTTCATCGTTCGCAGCCGGCGAACTCATTGTCAGCAACAAATATTCATGGATGGCCCTGCTTGGTGGCCGGAGCAATAAAAGTCTGATTGTCTTAACAATACTATCAGTTTTACATGAGTTCCTCTTCCTTTACTAATAATCATTTACGATAATTATTAACAGGGTGTCGTAATATATTTCTTATCTTGAGTTTAGTTAGCACTCTAGGGGTAAGAATTATTATTAATGTTGTTGTTCAATGTCATCGTTACTTTTTATTATAATTACCTCGTTATTTTTATTATTGTTATTAGTATTATTCGCTATTTATCACTATTATTACTATGCGTTTATTATTCTTAGCGTTATAGTATCTTCGTGTTTTATTCTTATATAGTTCATTTATTACAATTATTAATGCGTCGAGATATCGCTATCTTTACGTTTAATTGTCTAATACTCCCATCCACCTCTCGGACTTGTCGGCCTCGTCGCGTCCGATGGTACGTACAATATGTCGCGTGTAATTTACAAACGGGTCGACATACGTGCGTCGGTCCGATATAATGATAACAATGTCCCTCTCGGCTCTCACGCGCACTCTCGGGGTCGCGGCGCGATTAAACGTTCATCCCCTGTCGACGTCACGGCCGCGCGTTTGCAGTTTAATCTTTCGACTACAGAGAATAACTTCGTTTTAGCGTTAAGTAACACATACACAACGTTGAGCAAAGATTTCGATTAAATCCGTTCGATCGCTCGAAGGGACTTGGAGAGTCTCCCGTCGAGTCCCCGGAAAAGTCCACTCGGTGACTACAAGATGGGCACCGCCTCCCCCTTCGCCGTCTCTCCATTACGTTAATCCTTATTCCTAATCGCGCAACATTCCACCGAATCCATCGATCGCTCCCGCGTGACCGGCAACACCCTCAACCGACGAAACTCCGATTGATCGCGCGCATACGAAGTATACTTTTACGAACGCACAAAAGAACGCTGCTCGTTCGGTCCTTCCGTTGCTTAAACAGTTACGTCTAAAGATACATCCATGTACAACGAATTGTACTCGCCGCAAATATATATCCGAATTACCAAGAATCGGCCATTTTCACGCAGCCTTTAATCCGCGCTGCTAAAAACGACGCGCGAAACTGCCCGCTGTCCACTTTACGGCTCCGGTGGTTCATTAAATCGTTCCGATGCATTCATTGCGTTAAACGAAATATCAACAATTAACGCCGGGAAGCGCAGGGACACGCGTACACGCGTGCATGCGGCTGAACGCGCGTACGCTCCCGCGGTCGCAGTAGTAACGACTGGAATTCGTCGGGCGCGCGTGCACGCCCGACCGCGGATTGACCGTGGTTAAACCGTGCCGCGCGTTCTAAAAAGCGTCCGGCGAACCGTTCCCGGCTGATAGCCGCCGCGCTTGAATTTTGCAGGTCTCAAGTGACGTTTGTGCACGACCACTAAAACCATCGCGAAATGTTGGCAACGGGAGGACCGGCGCGGCGCGGCGCGTTCGCGTCCACCCTTCGGACACGCCCGAAGCTCCGTCGCGGCGTCGCGTCGGAAGCCGGCGACGCGACGACAATGGATAACAGTAACAGCGTGTATAACAACGACAGTCATATTACAAAGACAGCGGTTATCGCTATACCGACAATAATAGCGACGCCACTAACGAGCTCTCGCGCGTTCGCGGCGGCGAAGGCGCGGGTGGAAAAAAAAGAAGAGAGGAAGCGCATCGCCAGGCCGACGTATTTTCGAGAAGAAAAGAGGAAAGTCCTTTGTCCTTTCGCCGGCCGGGCTTTCCGCTCGCGGCTTCGTCGCAACCGGCGCGCGACTGCCGTCGAAGCGGCTGCGCCCCGAGCCGATTATAACTCAATTCCGCAAATCTGCTCGGCTGCGGAGTCGCGCCTGTGCCCGGTTTCACGCCGGGGCTCCCGCGCGCGGCGAATATTTATTTATTTACACACGCGATGCACATCGATGCCACGGTCCGCACATTCCCAGCTCGAGGGAAACGTACGCCCGCGGCGGAGACGGTTTTCGGCGCGTCGCGTCGTCATCCACCGTGAACAGCAACTTCGGCATTCCGGAAGCGAGCACTTGTTCCGTCTTGCTCGCGCCAAAAATCTTTCCGATCGCCACGGGCGATTCAGCCGTTCGGGAGGACACTTTTGACGACGGCTCCGCCTTTGACACGACCGGCGAAACGTTCGCCGAGGAAACTCGTGGGGGTGAAATATTCGTATACCGATGAGGATTAACAGCGTACGCATTTTTGCGTCCGCTTGAGCGTCCCCTCGACCGTCTCCCGCTCCTCGAGAGAGAGAGAGAGAGCGTGTAAGGGGGCTCGAGGGAGAGGATCGAGACGGCGCCGGTCGTGTGCGATATCCTCCACCGCCGTTCTGATCCTTCGACGAAGCTCTGACGCGGGGGCGATGGTATCCTTGAGATATATAGGCAGTTGGTGTCTTGGTCGAAATATACTCTCTGTAACTGTTGGCGTCGGATTACAGTTCTCGGCTCTCCTCGCGGCTCGCGCGACCCGATCGGCGGTACAAAAGAAAGAAGGTCGTTTACTCCCTATTTCGGCAGTCTGGTGCGTTTGGTCGAGTTTGCTTCGATTATCTCTAGAGCGGTACCATCTGGCTGAAACAGAGCGACGTGGATCATCGCGCGCGTTCGCACACCTCCGCGTCTCCCAAACATGGTTCCGACGAGGAACGTCGCGTGACAAAGAAGATACGGAAGAAGAAGCGACGCTTGCCTCGTGAATTTCGCAGTTTCCCTCTCGCTTCTTGCGAGCGAACATTTCGATGAATGGTGAGAGGGATGACGAGAGGGACGAGCCCGGGCGGACGAGGAATCCACTTCCTGCTCAGAACCGCGCGCGTTTGTTTTTTCCCTCTTCAGGAGCTAATTATGCCTGGACTGCTTAAATTTAATCCCGGATGGAAGTTCTACTTGAATTAAAGCAAATCCAGTTTCCGTTGTGCTCTTTGGCCTCGTTATTTTCCCGGAGAAAGAGTTAATTGCCTTAAATTGTTGTGACTGCTTTAAGTAGCCTTTGCTTCAGCGAACTTGACGGAATATTATGTTTCGTCTTCTCTATGTGACGCGAGATAGGTAATTTATTTACTTGCTGCGCAGAGTATAGCTTCATTCCAAGTTCCGTGGAAGCACAAGTAAATCAACCGTTAAGTAAATATGTCTTTCAAGCTGAACCAACATCAAAACTACTAGGTACGCGTTTAACGGAGCTCTCGTTATCCAACGGAAGCGGTCATGTTCAGCAGTCATACACGATGGTTTACATTAATCTCAGATCTTCATTCAGGCAACAAGAAACGAGCAAACCAAATCAGATAAACGTACCATTCTTCTTTCTCGTTTCTTGCCAACTCATTTTGGAAATAATTCATCTTCCGGATCACGATCTCTTCCGAATTACAGTCGCAGCGATCCGCATCGATGGCTCCGCGAGAGAAGTAATCCAGTCCACTTTTTTCCCACGTTTCTACCGACTTGCCGGTAGCTCGCAACGTTTCATCGACCAGGTCTGAATCACAGTGGCGTGACCGTCGATCATTCTTGTCGCCGAAAGTATTCGGCGGTGCACTCACGCTCGGCGTCGCGATCGAATGCAGCTGCGAGGGCCACTCGAGGAAGGGCGAGGCGTACAGACGGGAATTATGCAAAAAGGCTTCTCTCGCGGCGAGGCGATGGAAGAAGAATCACTTTGTCGACCTCTCGTCGTTGACGCTTCCCCGGCGTCCCGCCCCCCCAGTCCTCTCCCCCCATCCCGATCCACCACGCAGCTTCGCCGCCGCGAAGGGTACGATTCTTCAAAAGTTCTCCGGGTAATTGGCGCGGACATGCACAAAGAGTCTCATAAAGTCGAAGAGTACTTACAGGAAGACATGCGATAGTAATTCTCTGCTAAGTGTCCGCCTTGATCGACGCCTCGCCTCGTTAACGACCTACGTTCTCGAGCGTTCGAGAGCTACGTTTGAGGTCTCAAAGATGATCGTTGCGAAAGATTGCGCGAGGACGACGCGCTCAAAGACGTCTTGATCTTAATTCGAAGACACCCTTTTGAGGAACGAGCGAGGAATAGACTCGTTGCGACCGTTTCTCGCTGCACTACGATTATCGCAAACGAAGCTCCTTCGCTCATCGCACACGACTGCTAGCGTTCAACAAATAGAAATGTTTAGCGTCTCTAAGGATGGGTAATGTAGCAATCGTTACATTTTACACTTACATATTGTTACATTTTACACTTTACATTTTAATAGAGATATAATAGATTAATTTCTATTCGAATAAAATTACTAAGAAAAATATGAAGGGAGACCTTTGATTATAAACCTTTGATGATGAAACCTATGCGAATCCTTAAAACGGTAACATTTCGTATGATGGTATTTATGTACAAATGTTAATCTTCATCCGTTAATTAAAATCGTTTCTTATTCTTATATCCTAGAAGTTTATTTTTTTTCTCTCAACGCTGCATTCTTCCCTCGCGAAAATGCCGCGCGAGTTATAACTCTACAAAACATTCAGGTAACAAAAACTTACACGATGTAATTACTACGTTAAGCGGCTCCGTGTGAAACGTTGACTCGTAGTCAACGGGTTCCATGTTCAATCCTGACTGTCACCCCATATATATCTTTTATAAGAAAAGATTGATCGAAGAAGCACGGTTAAAAAGATCCTGGGGTTATATATTAAGCCTAAGGACCTTAAGAGATGTAGACCCTCCAGTGTAACTGCCTGAAAAATAGAGGTATTTCTACAATTTTTTTAGAAAACTATGATAAGTTAAAGAAAAGCAGTTTATACCATTTGATGGTGTAACCAAGTATTAATTGTCAAAGTAAGGTCATCCGGAAAAACGGGTATGTCGAGTTAACAGCAGTCAGGTCAAATTATTAATCGAAAAGCAAACAACCATTAAATTAAATTAGAAGATACCTTGTCAAAAGTTATTAAACAGAGCCTGAGTCGGCTATATTGTCACGCGATATGGCCGGGCGCTCCAACACGCTTGTACAAAAATAATTATAACTTCATTAATTTTTCGAATTTTGACATGCGCCTTACGACAAAATAATCTTAAAAGTACATACTATTTCTTAAAAATTAAAAAAAATTGATTTTTTTACCTTTTACACTGGTTTAATCACTTAAGGAAAAAAAGGTCTTTAGGTTTAATATATTTCCTAAGGAAAGAGAGAATGAGGTATCTTATAAAGCCCGGTACTCAACACTGGGCTGGGACTGAAAACCTAACCTAATCTCGAAAACTAAAGAACCAACGAGAGTCACCAAAGGAACTCTTTAGATTCAGATGACATTTAAGGACTAATTTAGTCCCACCCGCTCCCACTATTAATACTATTACGGTCTGCTTAGTCACGACACAATCTTGTGCCGGAAGAGGAGCCAGACTTATGTGAGCAACGTAGATTTATTCGCGTGTCACGAAACAAATTTGCGAATCCAGAAAGAAGCTCGAATTTCTCGGCGATTTTGTGAATGCCATAAAAAGTTCGGCTGTATCCACATAAGCAAGTGTCTCTTATTTGTATTTTTTCGCTCTAGATTCTAACAATCTTTTTCGAAAGCTCACAATCAATTACGAGTATATTCGTTCATATGAATCATGAATACTTCATCAAATCGCGACATAATTCTGATTATACAATATGATTAAAACGACTTCTTTTAAAAAAACCGCATCAATATAAAAGTAGTGGAATCGAAAATAAGAAGAAATGGCTATGAATGTGTATACGAAATTTTCATAGATTTTCGAGCAACAAGAAAATTTGCGTGATTTTTGTCGATTAATTCTTTACTTTAATTGTATTTACAAATTTGATGATAAAATGAAAATAAAAGAGCTATAATGTACTGTAATCACAGTAAGATGTTATCAAAGTAGTCAAAGAGGATTGCATCATTTTCTTCTTTTAATTAATACGTTATAAGCTTTGTCATTTAATTAATAAGTTATGTCGCAAAAGAAAATATCAAAGATAAAAAAGAGCTTGTTACTTTAAGACGAGCTTTAATTGAATCGAAAGTATTTCTAATTACAACGTGCTCTGTTCGACGGTAGAAAATTAAATAAGCTGTACTATCGATTTTCCGAACGCGGTAACACGACGAAGCAAACACGCCAGTTGATGGTGCAAAACGAAGCAAAAATATTGCAGCAATGAAAATTGAAGATGTTCACATACACATAATAGGATCGCACTATTTCTTCTATCCGTCTCGTCCATTATTATAAATTTGTCTATGAACAGCTCGAGCTTTTCGACGTCCCGTTTCTTCATTTTTTCTATTTTTCTTCGACGGAAAATATCACGAAAGTCTCTACGTCGTAAAGTATTAACGATAAATAATGCTTGCGCCGAGCGAAGGCAAAACGCCAATCTCCATTATGACAACCCCTTTCTCCATTCCACACTTTTCTCAGATCACCCCGAGATCGGCCAGACAAGAATGCTTCGCGGAACTCTTTGAGCTTCTGATAATAAGTGCTTGTTTCATTGAGCGTTTTATGATTGTGACCCACATTTCCTATACATGAGGATTTCTCAATAATTCATCTTTCTTTTGAAGAAGACATCTTTGACTTGTAAGATAATTCGACCGTAGCTACATGATTGATTATATTTATCGTTAATTTATCGACAATTGTGTGCATGAAAATTAAATTGAATAATCAAAAGATCATATATATTAATCAAATGTAGCCTGTAATCATTCGTAATGTGAGAACGCATCGTCGTATTATAATTTTGAAGCAAATTTTATTTCCTTATTCCCCCCTCCCCTCCGCCGAACGTAAAAGGGAGAGAAATATTACCAAATAATTTTCCGAGATGATATCTCGTTTAAATCGATTAGCTTTCGTAACCAGATTTGACATGTCACACACAGTACATTATGCCTGTAATGTCACGAAATATCTAGAATTAATTGTAACATTTCGCATAGCACGCGCAAATTGTTATTGCAGCAAATATTGGTATACCGAATTTCCGGTTATTACTGACTGAAGGATTTTGCTAGCGTCGAATGTCCACTCCGGCTAATTGTTCGCTTTTTCATAAATCACTACCAATAATGAGTCTATGGTAATTATTAGAATTATGTCGAGCCGCTTAAGCCCGCGAACCGTTCAACTCGCCAAATCTCGTTGAAAAATATTCCGTCGGATGCACCAGTGACAAAAATGAGCCTTTTATTCTGCCGTTTCGAACGTTTAAAAAAAACCAGACTGTCGTATCGACGTATAAAAAATAACGATGTAACCGTACGCGTGTTTCACGAGCTTCGGCAGCAGATGTCCTCTACATGTGTGGGCCACAATCCAAAGAGGTCTACCTAAAATTACTTATGCGAAGTATATATATATATATATATATATATATGTATATTCCTTACGATTTATTAAGCTACTTAACGATCTATTCCACGTTCCTTGCGCGCGTGTATATACACCGGGTTTGTACAATCTCTAATATTTTCGCGTGTATACGTGGTACAATACGCTAATAATGCAATCCGGCCGTTCGCGGTTACGTGAGGGCTGCGAGAAAATAAGAGTTTCAAGGTAGGAAGACAGATTTCTTGCGCCCATTATCTCTGTATCCTCACGTCGTCTCTGCTTCCGCTCCCTTCGTCCGTTTGCTTCGAGCGAACGGATGAATAAGATATATCGCGTTTGTAAGTTCGTTAAGCACGCCGACGTTAAAGCTCAATGATGGATGCATTCAGCGGCGAGAACGATCGCACGGCAATTGAATGTTATTGACATGTACCCCCTAGATTCGACGAATCAGATTCGATAGCGATTCAATTGCTATTCAACTGTTGTCTCCTCTGAATGCACGCGTTGATGATCACAGCGCAATTTAACGCTGCACATGATCCGTCTGTTAAATAATATCAAGCTATCATACCGCGCCAGCACGTGTATAGAGTGACGCAAAATTACTGTCCGTCTCTCCTAATTTTGGGCTGATGACTTCCTTCTCGCCCCCCTCCCCTGGATGTCTCATTGAAAAAATTTTGTTTTTAATCGCTTTAATCAGTGCCTAACTTTATTTTACAACACAATCATCAAATTGTTTGTGTTCCAAAGTTAAATGGTGGATAGCAAATCTGAATCGCCCGGTGTACTTGATACTTAAAATGTTGCGCCCCGTTGTCTTGACTATCAGATTCCTTGGTAATTCTAGGTACTCGTCCTAAGCGAAAACTTAATTGGGCGCCATTTTCAACCCCATAATTCTCAACAATTAAATATCCCGGTATAATGGAATTGAAGTAAAGTTTTACTTCGAGGCAAACCAAGAATGAGATCTTGTTATTTACTCGCGTTCCTGAAACTTGATAAAGCTCTCGATAAAGCTCTCAAGCTTGTATCGCTTATAATTCGACTATTACCCGATTTATAATTTTCCCGTCAACTGCTCGACAGTTGAAGCAAACGGCATGAACTTTTTTTTAGCTCGATGCGCTTCAACGTAGTCGATATCGTGAAATACAACGGGAAATGAAAAATCAGGGGCAAATAAAATTTCGAGAAGCTACGACCTATCTTCTTCATCCGCTTATATATATCGCATACGAACAGCATGCACGGCAAACTCTGTACACGTATGTAATACTCTCGAGCATTGCAAAAATGAAATTTGCGATGCAATTTCCTAAACGATCAAAGACAACTACGAGCGCTACCGTGCTCATACGTGTCCTCGTGTTCTTCATTGATCCTGCGGACGAGACGACGTGACTCCACGCTCGATGTGTAAATCTAGGGATGCAAGAACGGCAGAGACTTTGGAGCATGTCCAAACTGCATCACATTTGTAAAGATCCGGACCGATGCACTTGCGGCAATTTCGCAAACAATAGCAAGAAACGTATAACCAAAGGAAAATAATAAAAATAAATAGAAGTAATAACTTTAATTAAGCGATTAACCAATAACTAATAAAAACGTGGCATTTTTGTGAGAAATATATCTGCTAATCGTATTGCTGAGCCTTAACTTTGCGTATTTCTCTTAAAGGGGAAGTACACAGTTGAAAATGGCCAAAAAATCGAATTAAAAAAATGTTTTAAAAGTAGATTGTTTCCTTTTTTTAAAGTAGACTGTTCCATTTTAAGCTATATAAAACAATTTTTGAGTGATGACTAAACAATGGTGATAGTGATAAGGAAGAAGAACATAAAGATGGATAATTTTGTCCTATGTACTCCCCCTAACATTCTTAATACCCTTGTTTAATCCTTTCCTTGTTTGATCAAAGTCCTAATTGCTGTAATTTAGCGGCGCGATACTCGATAAACAAGCAGCAAGTACAAAAACCGGTATCGATCGCGTTAAATTACAGAACTGTCGACGAATCCCATTATACGTAACTCTTTCCTCGCAATAAAGTCGGATTATTAAAATAATTCCGCTAATCGAGATCCGCCCGTGAGCTCTCATGCCCATTACACGAGCGAAACAGCGGAAATAAACCGAGCAGGTAGCAGAGGAAATAATGCGGGAGAAAATCCACGCAGAACGTGATCTCTGAAATTTCGGTCGGTCGCGGAGCACGAAATCAGAACTTACTTACCTAATCCACGTGCTCACGTCTTTCATCCGTTCGTTCATTCGTTCGTTCGTTCGTTCGTAGGTTCGTCCGTCCATTCGTTCGTTCGTTCGTTTACCTTGCACGCCCGTCCTAATTTTCCACCGCCGTTTGCACTACTAATGAATCACGTTTCTGCCAAAGGCTGAGGTGACTGAAAAATTCAATTACATCGGCGAGCTACATTCCCGCCAGGGCGCGAGTGTAATGAAACTATCCCGCGCGGAACGTGTAAAATGACAGAGGTAGCGGCGAACGACAAATAAAAACGGAAATCGCTGATTTCGGGGAGCAATCGCAATTATCTCGCGACCCGATTTGTCTCCCGACCTGATAGATAACGGCCTTCGGCGATATTGTCTTGCGGTATAATTGTGATCACGTGATCACGTACAGAAATATCTGTTAATTGCGACACAATACGTGCTTACAATACAGAACGGGATACACGTTCGATTTTCCTAAAATTTAAATGCCACAGGAAATTTGGACACTGCAGGCCTTTTTATCGCAATTTGTCCGAAATTGCGGTAAAAAAATGCTTCGAATTGAGATTCTACATTAAAATCTATGTGAAATAAGAAAAATGTTACAATAATCCCCTTAAAAAAAAGCATATTATCAATAACTCGAATATGTCGAGGCGTTAAAGCTTTTTTTCCGCGATGCTGATTGGCTATTACGTTGCCGCGTCTCGGCTTGCTTCATAAGTGTTGTTTGTGGCTCCAATCAATGTGAATATATTCTGACAGTTCCTTTCTCATTAAATAAATTATGTTAATTTTATGTTCATATTATATCATTTAAAATATATAGTACTCGAGAACAAATGGCATGCGCGAAGCGCGCGCTTTGTAATGTTCTAGTCAAATAAAAAAGCGATAATTGCCGAAAATGCAGGAAGAAAGCTCATCTGAAGCTTCAGTTACGGATAGAGCTTTTCAAGTCTAGAGCTATTCAGTCTCCACTGATCGTCGGAATTATCAAGAAACTCCGAAAACGTTTGTCTCATTTCCGCATCTTTCGTTATCTATTTTTCTTAACGCGGGAGTAGAGAGAGTAGTGATTCGATTACAGGAAGACGCATGATTGGGACTTTCTGGCAACGTTTCACGGGGTGAAGAGATTTTGTGGAAGGGACGAAAAAAAAAGGCGCTCCACTCTTCCGACACGTCGTTGGCCATTGACGACGATACAAATACGCGACAGATAGTGTTTAATATTTACACGATTCTACCGATTGAATTATATAGCCTTTATGTAACTGTACACGATTCCCGTAGCGCGATCTAGGACAAAATAACGCAACGAAGAAAATACCTCTGTGCAATAATTATGCAAGATTGTGTTTCAAATAACTGCTCATTGTCGCTATTTGAATTCGCTCCTTTGACGTCGCCAGACATAACAATACCACGAATTGTGCAACAATGTACAACAATCGAGTAATTCAATACGACATTAACAATTCAACTTTATGAATATCAACTCAATTCCAAGTTTGCTCGATTCTGATCTATAGACTTCAGTTACACAACTTTTATATAACTTTACAACAGTCCGAACTCTACGCGAGATGTCGAGGAGAGCTCAAAGTGGACCGAAATGGCTTGGCGTTCGTTATACCTTTCGATAATACTTACAATTATCGTAAATACCTATGCGCTTACGACTGCGCCAAGACTCTAAGCTCGCCCTTCTGCTCTTACAACAAGAATTTACGGTAATAATAATCGAGCTTGCCCATCGCACCGGGTACCTTTGAATCTCCGGCTTGATCGCGCTAAGCCGAGGCGATGTGATCGATCTGTGGACTCGCGGGATTCGGCTCGCAATCGCGGATTTCGGGATCCAGCAACGCCACGCTTCTTCTCGCTTCTATGTACACTCGTCGCTTCAGCGTCGCGTGCGTTGCGGTCCATTATCACCGATTACGAGCGGCCTGTCTAATCACACTCTATAACTAACAATATATACCTCGTCGTCGTCGCTACCATTGTCGTCTCCTTTTTTCTTTTTCTCCTTCTCCGTCGTCGGGAAAGTCATTACGAGCGCATCAATTATACCGTTGGTTACGGTTATCGCTCGAGAGAATGGCGGCGGAGTGCGAGCCGTAAAGGGTGAGAAGCGAGGCATCTCACGCTGCCCCCTATCCCCCGCCCTATATATATATATATATATATATATATATAGCGCGATAATCAATATTTATTTATTATCGGAGTAACGGTCGTTGGCGCGCGCTTTATCGGCTCGTGTTCCAGCCACGCAGTATCGATTAACTACGGCCGCAGACGGGAAATCGGATCGTTCTGCGTTTGTCTTTCTCTCTCTCTCTCTCTCTCTCTCTCTCTCTCTGTCCCTTTCTCCCCTGTCACCATTTTCCTGCCCTTTCTCGCTTCGACCAATTTTCGATGACACAGGCCGCCGCGAAAATGAGCTTTGCGTCGCTCGTGTGACAAACGCCGTTTTGACGTAACCCGTAACGCTTCACCCTTTCTCTGCGAGTTGTTCCGATCGCGCGAACGCGTTCATGCATTCATAACAAATCAGCGCGGCACTGACGCGCACCTAAAATACCCGGCTGCCAAGATAAATCTCCGATTTGATGGTTATCGCGCGAAAACCGCCGAACTCGGGGAAAACAAAATCGCGGAGGGGAGACGAGAAACGTTTATCTGGCTCTCAGGGTGAAAGCATTTGTTATACATATCAGAAACGGTACAAATAGAGATAATGAGATCTGTGTTGTAACTCAATGTTTTATCGGAAAGGAGAGAACAACGTTCTGATAAGAATTATCTTATCGTCAACGTCAAAAGTAGAAAGGAAATCTACAAACCCCAATTTTAACTCTTACGTTACACGCGATGGATTATCTCTTTAATATCTTTATCGCTGTTTAGTACAAAAGTGGAACCAATCTTTTTTTACAATTATTACGAATAAAGAAGACTACACAAAAGTTACGTATGTCTCATTATTAATGTCAATCGATCTAACGTTTGCATACGAATTATACAAAATATACAAACTGGACGAGAACAGGTCGAATGATCAATTACGTTCGCTTTATCTGAGTTCATGCGATCACCGGATAAGTTAAATCGAAAATCGGTCGCCACGCGATTTATCCCGATCTCCCCGTCAACGATCTCTTGACACGTTACTTATCCCCCCTCGCGATTAACCGATTGCGAGAATGCGGGACATCGGCGATTTTACGGCCGCTTTGTCGACTCACCCGCCATTGTTCATCGCGCCATTCTCTTCTCTCCTCACCTCTCCGATCACTTCTTTGTTCTTTTCTTCCCTCCGCGCGTACAACGCGCGCGACACTTGGGGGTGCGGCGTGTTTCGTCCACCCCGTCGACGGCTGCCCTCGTCCCTCCGTTGCCCTCGTTCCACTCTCGTCGTTGCTCCGTTAATTAATTGCCGAGGTAGCCTGGCTACCGCTTCCACGTTGGGAGAAGAGTCAATCCCCTCGGCGATCGGTAAGAACTGACGCGATGATTATCGGAGCTCCCGCACCTCCTCGGTCCCTCGTCTCCTTGTCGTGCCACCTCCGTTTCCTCGTCCTTCGATCTCCCTCCCCCTGCCCCTCGCGTCACTTCGTCCTGTCCTTGCGAGCTGTCCTCTCGCTGTCACGAGAGAGTCCCAGCGCGCTAATCCGGCTCCTTCGATCGACTCGCCTAACCCCCTCTCCGCCTGACGCGTTTCCGCACCAGGACACGTGTATCTTGATCTCCTATCTGGCGATCCGTATACGCGACAGCAACACCAAACCTCATGTTCCACCTGTCACAAGCATCGTCAACAGCACCGCCCGCCGCCCCTCGCGCGGCCCGGCGAGTGAAATGTCCCCCGTATTCTTCCTCTCTCTCGCAGATTGTACAATTAATCAATTAGTGTAATTAATCTCTTTATACACCTATTATGCACATATATGAAATATATTATACCGTTACCTTTTACGTGAGCAAATAAATTGATTATTATATCGCCGGCGAGGGCCACGCGAGAGCGCCCTATCGCCCCCTTCGGCCCTCGCCACTTCTCTCGCTTCTCGTCGGCGTATAAACAATGTGTACGTACGCACGTACGTATGTACGCACGTATCTATGTATGGATGCATGTATGTATGTATGTATATATTTGCGTGTATACATGTATAGATAGAGTGCGTCCTTTCGTGTACCTACGGAGTTTGTGTCAAGCGCGTGCGTGGGCGTGCGCGCGTGTGTACCGTGTACGTGTGAGCGCGGTCGCTCGTGTGTGTTTAATCTCCAGCGGCTCTAATTACGTCCTGTGTCTCTTCTCCCCCGTCCTCCCCCCCCCACCCCTCCCTAACTCGGAGCCCCTTCGCTTCTTTTCCTTCTCGTCTCCGGCGGGAAAACTATCCGATACCGTGTCATCTTTAACTTCTGCTCGCGTTCTTATCCCCGCCCTCCCCGTATGGTAGGTGGGTAGGTGTATCCTTCTCATGTTTCGCGCTTTCCGCCGCGTCATTTCGGCTCCTGTTAACACTCTCTTCCACCCCCTCGCCGCCCCGCTTCACTTCGTGAGAGACGTCGGAACGCTCTCGACGAGACTATGTCGACCGATCGCGACGATGTGAGCGCATACACACAACACGCACACACACAAAAACAAACACACACATACCCACACACATACACATACACATACACGTCGAAAGCCTTCTTGCGTCCCTCAATTCATCCGGATGTGTTCCTCTTTCTCTCTACCTTCCTCTCGTCTTTTCGCAAGTACACGGTCTGTATTGATCCGCGAGTGTACACGCGGCAAAAAGAAAAAAAATTACACGCTGCGCCGCGATCGACGATGCAACCGCGATCGAGGAGAGGAAGCCGAAGAAGAGATTAATGGTGAATTACGATCCACTACTGACGTTCGTGGCTTCGGACGAGCCAGCTTCAACCCCCCGTGCTTTATAACATACGAGTAAAATGGACCTCTCTCTCTCTCTCTCTCTCTCTCCCCCTCCCTCCCTCTCTCTCTCTCTCTCTCTCTTTCTCTTTTTGTTTTTATGACGATGAATGCGGAGATAATTAATAAACGGCGTTGCACGCGCGCGAACGTTAATTCGTATCTTCTTTTTGAGAATCCGCCGTTGCGGTTTTCAACGTTGCGATTAATAATTTATTGTGTTCTTTGCGCTCCGTCGATTTGTTCTAACGATGCAAATTAATAATCGTGGATTGGTCAGCTGAAATAATTTCTGTTGGAAGATATCTGTACACATTTGTTAGCAGGAGAATCTTCAATGTCGAAACGAATATCAATATCATATCCACAAATCGACCTCGCTGATCTTCCGCGCAATTGCGACGCAACGACTATCGCGATTATTTATTTACGACGTGATTGTTTATTCGGTCAGTTGTTGTGTAATCAAATTTCGACGAGATTGCTTGTAATTACGAAATTTGTCCCACGGATGCGCGATTATCGATGGAACAATCGTCAGTGATAATTGCAATAAAACAGACCTCTTCTCTCGGGACGTGAATAAAGAAGATCCGGGAAAAGGGCAACGAGACCTTTCGATCGAATCTTTCGGCACGTGGGCGAGCTGGCTCGTGCCTGAAACCGCTTTTTGGCACGCTCAGCATACCCCTATCATCATTATCCGCCCTATTCATCCGCCACCCTATCAACCACCCTTTATTCCACCGAAGCCACTTACCCCGCCGTCATTTCCCTTACAAGACGACTAAATGGATTAGACAACGACCGCGTCTAAAATTGGCAGTTGTTCGCAAGGTTGTTGCTCGATATTTACGTTTGTTTCTCGCGCGATTCACTTTTGTCCCCTACCGCTCTCCCAACTCCTCATCCATGGATTTTTGGATGCGCGCGTTACACGGCAAAGGTGAGCGCTCAAGATGCGATCTGTCCAGAGATCGCCATTAATCAATGGCATTAATTATGAGATAAACCAACCGGTGAATGGACGCTTCGCGCAAATTATTTTGCCAATCAATTATTCCCGGTAGTCACGCCGCTCTCGTCAGGCGCTTGAATGCTGTCCGGGCCACTCGATACGTCGGAATAATCGATCAACTGGATAATTTGCTTCGATAATTGGCCGCTCGTGTAAATTACTCGGATGTCGGATCATTCTCGTGTCGATAACGGCACATCGGTATCCGTATCGAGTGGCGATCGTTATGCGATCGAGAGGAAAACTCCAAAGTTTCGACCAGGAATCGATCGATAGATCGGCAGATTTACCAAATTAAATTTAAGTTCTCGGCTATTTTTATCTGACGAAAAGATAATGGATGTATAACTTTAAGAACAGACTAGGTTTGAATAGAAAATCTGACAGTGGAAAGAACCTGACGAGAAGAGACGGGGACTTGTGTTTAGATTCCGTTAAGGAGATTCCCCTTCGCCGTGTCAACGCCGAATACGCGCGTAAAAAAAGTCTTTCGCGCCATGGCCCGCGGTGGTACCGAAAAAATGGACGCGCGTATCTCCCCCCAGACACGTGTAAATATATAAATATGTCGCGTACGGGGGTTGATCTTGGTGCTGGTATATGTATGTAGGTAATATGCCAAACCGTGTGCTATGTATAGTGTGAATGCGTGTGTACCTCGGTGTGTAACGCATCCTCCTCGCGCTGTAAACGTCTTCTTATATAAAATCGGCAGTTCGGGCAGTTCGACGTCTCGCCGCACGACTCTAGCCTTACGTATGAAACCAGATTTACAAAAATACGGTGCGCGTGTTTTTCGCGTATTTGGCACTTTTTCACCTCTCTCTCGCTCAACCTCTCGTTCTACCTCGCTCGCTTGTCCTGTCACTCCCTTTCACTCTTTCTCTCTCTCTCTCTCTCTCTCCCGTTCTCTCCCTCTCGCTCCCTTTCACGCTCCGTTTCTGTCTCTCCTGCACACATACAGACACACGCGTACAGATGCGCGCTCTATCTCATTCTGTCACGAAAGCTCGCTTACTCTCGTGTACCATACAGTCGCACGCCCTTATCTCCATCCCGAAGGGTAGTCGGACTAAAGTTCAACCGATCCGCCCTCTTCGAGGAGGGGAAACGGTAATCCCGCTTCCACGGATTTACCCCGCGAGGATCACTCGTTCGTGACCCGCTTGTCCCGTCGCATCCCCCTCACTTGCATGTCCATCCTTGGAGTCATCCGGGACCCGCGTGTCTTTGGCATGCACCGGCGATCGAGAGAGGGTTCCTCTTCCACGTCGACGCGAAAATCGGCAGTTTCGATGATGGGCGGCCGCGGGGAACGACAACAACAGCGACGACGACAACGGCAACGACAGCGACGACGACGACAACGGCGGCGGCGGTGGCGACGGCGACGGCGACGACGGCGACGGCGGTGACGACGGCGACGGCGTCGGCGACGGCGACGGCGACAACGACGGCGATGGCAATGGCAATGGCAACGACGGCGACGACGGCGACGTGGATAACGTCGTCGACGACGCCAACGATGGTTCGGCCGCCGTTGTGGACGCGGCACCGAGCCGCGCGGGATCGTCGACTAGTCCTCCTCGGGGCCCATATTCATCAGCATCATCTTCTTCTTGGCGATCTTGCTGTACTTGATGTCGATCGGCTTCGAGGTGTCGTACAAGCTCGGCGCCTGAAAGATAATAAACGCCGTTCCGAGCACGCAGGTCACCGTGAAGATCCAAAGGAAGATCCGGTCGAGCACCATCGCGACGTACTTCCAGTCCTCCTCCACCTGGGAACAATCACAGAAGGAAACGTGCGTCGCGATTAATCAGTCATCTCCCGGCATGCGGTCGACACGTCGCGTTGTGTCGCAATAAGAAAATAACTTATATATCCTTTCTATGACGTTTACCCTACAAATTTTTAACTGTAGACTCTATTCAGACCATCCGCCGTACGATATCTTCTTGGCTTTACAAAGATATGCACTTTTTGCCACTGATCCACTGGCTTAGATTTACCTGTGGCACGGCATCGAAAGAATAGCACAAAGAGCAAAAGTGTATAGATCTCATAAAGATAGAAAAATCTTCTGGATCGCGAGAGTCCCTCGCGCATGTTTAGTACCAACAACTTGGGCGTATCCGTTATCCGACTTACGGCGCGTTTGTATACGATGCTATAAAGACGCGTTTCTGTCTCGCGTGATCCGCTGGAACACCATCGCGCGCGAATCCGGGAACATGGGAGAGGACGAGACGATCGATCCTGCGCGCTAAGGGGATGTATTGACTTCCTTAGGTTCTCACTGCGACAAGAGGGGAGCCGGAGACGATAAAACAGTCACCCAATACTTTTATGATACTTCCATGAGGACAATGCACCGTGCCGTTATATAGAACTCTGCTACCTACTTCTATCACCATTTCTCCCCTCGTATTTCTTTCCCTTTCTGCTCGTCGCGAGACCTGACGGGGAAACATCGCTCGCTTTGAGAACACTTTTAGCGCGTGATCTCGCGCTACGTAGGGTCGGCATCCGCTTAACCGTTGACGTTGAATAAACTACCAGCGTGTCGAAAGAATGACTACGCTTTTACGCGACACCGGAATATAATTAAGAGCAATAAAAAGTTCATACCGGCAAATCCCTAATTTACAACAAATTAGAAATATATATATATATATATATCATACACACACACACACACACACACACACACACACACACACACACACACACACACACACACACTGTTGGCTAAAAATTCGATATGAAATTTAAGAGAGAATATTCCAGTGAAAATTATATCAATCTCTCTCTTTTTATTATATATATAAAATTAATTGATACAAATAAATTAAATTTGAAATTAATGCAAATTTTGTGCATTAATATTTAACGTTTAATTATTTTGCAACTTTTTTTCGCCATGACTGATTATTGAACTCTTTAGAATATGACGGCACATCGACCATTTCGTTTTCCATTTTATCCGTATAAAAGATCATCGCGATCTCTTTTGCGATCATATTCGATTTCGCGCAATAGCATGGAGCGGCATTATGTGGTTCTACCAAATCGAACCAAAACTTGGCTACAACAACGGGATTGGTTGCTGCATCATTCTCTATCCCTACGTGTATATGCAAATACATTTGCATGCTTTACACACATACATATATATATATATATATATATGTATATACTTAGGAACGCACATACATAACATATATATATATATATATATATATATATATATATTATTATATGCTAACATATATTGCATATAATGCATTTACTATAGGCACCTATGCGCATTATTCTATATAGGGCGTACTTAAAATAACGCATCACGCAGCTCTTTCACAACGTACAACTGAATAGATGTAAGAAAAATATTTTTCGGGATAACACGATTTATTCTATAATAATAAAAACGAAACGTGATCACAAAATCAAGTTTGCATTTTGCAAAAGTCAAGCATATGAATATTTGTAAAGCGAATATGAGACAAAATCAGATAAAATGAGAAACGAGTTTTTCTACAAAACAGATTTTAAAGAGTTAGGTCCAATTAAATTTCTTCCACATCGAATCTTAATACTGCAAAATAATACCTTCTAGGCGTTCCGCACTATGTACGCTCGTAAATTCGTACATGTGCAGCAAAATTGGCGCATTTGGCAATGAACGGTACTCTGCCGCAATGCGTTCTCCAACGTATACTTTACTCACATAAGTTACGCGCGCGATATCGAGAATGATTTTAAGTGAAGCTTCATTGAGCTTGGCTTACCGCGGCACCAGGATATCCGAAGATCTGTCTTGGCAAACTACGTATCCGGAAATCAAGTCATATCCGGAACCACGAAGTTCCAATTTAGGTAAACGACACGACGAACAGGGTGGCTCCGAAACTTGCGGAAACTGAACACAAGATCATTTCTCGTAAAGTCCGGAATTGATTTTTATTAGAGAGAATGTCGAAACGTTAACGATTCTCTAATCGCAAAAGTAAAAGGTTTCTTTCAAAATAAAAAAAACGCTTCAGAAAAAGTAAATAGTAAAATATTAATTTTTTTCTTTAAAAAATTCGATATAAATTTTTAATTTAAAACTGCTATAAAGATATTACAATTTCCTATATTTGAAAAGTAAAAGGATGATAAAACGCTGTTCGACACTCTATCAAGAAAAAAAATTGATAACAAACTTCACGAGAAAAATGTTACAAGCCCACTTTTCAACCATTCCGAAACACTATAAATCGCGAGCCGTATATTCCGTCGACGCTTTCATTCCAAACATTTCAAATGCGTTTTGTTTTACAAGCTGGTCAATATGAATGTAAGGATATCTCATTTTTATTGCACGCTCGGAGGAACCGTACGGTAAATGCGAACGAAATAAAGTGTGAAAAGGCTCAGTCGGAAAGGAGATTTCTCCATTTTGTTTAACCTCAGCCTTCTTCAATATTTCCAGCGCCGTTATTTCATGGCTGCTGCTACGGATTATATCTATCGTTGGGACCTGGCGGAGTTGACGCTTCTTCAATTTTACGAAGGAGATTTTCAAATCTCTGGAGTATATGCGTTTGAGTCGGGTCGCGATACGTTCGGCGCTATAAAATCCGAAATACCGCAAGAAACCGATTCGCGATCCACCTAAAATACGAAAATCTGGGTCATGTTGCGCAAATCGTAATCGGAGTAATTTGGTTAGTCGTGCATAAACGGCGACGTGCAATGTTAACAAATATTATTACGAAAATCGTTTTGCAATTTTCTTAGACGCGCATTTATGTTTGGACGGCTTTAATCTCAAAACCTAAATGCACAACGCGAGGATAAACGCATCATAAATCGATGGCAATTAGAAATGAAATCTTTAAAGCAAATGCTATATATACAAGTAACTAATTGTAAGTAAATCAATTGACAAAGGTTCTAAGATATAAATCAATAAATAGAAAAATAAAAACCAATAAGAGCCATCAAGATCACTATGAATTTTCTTGACTGTTCTGAGCCCAAACATTCGACTTGTCGTCCACAATGAACTACTCAATTTTTCCATTAAAATTTGACTTCCATGACTCTCTTGACATACATAATTTGACTATCAATTTTACTCCTATGACTTCTAAGACGACTTTTCTCGGATTTTTGGACTTAGAACGAATTTATTCATCGCTAATGGACCCAGCGTCCTCCCGTTTTATATTGCTACTTACGTACTGAAGAGGATTCGAATAGTGCGACAAAATGTCTACGCTGTTTTTGATTTATAATTGTTCGAATAAAGATTCCTTTGTTCATGTAAATCCAGTACCAACTTTTATTGGCTCTTATTTCTCTATTTGTTGAACTGCAGATTTGGCAATGTAGACTCGACCACGTTAAACACACCGCCAAGTAATTTGATAGTTTCGCTCGTAAAAATAATTGCAGCCATGCCTAGAACTTTCAGTTGCTCTCGTTGAATTCATCGACCATCGAGAGTTCACCGTGAAATCCCGCTAAGTTCTACGCTCTAATGACAGGGCATTCTCTGCACGAATCATCTGCTTAATACGGTTTAATCCAGCGTCATTTCCGGCGCGATAAATAGACATATGCACCTCTATCCGTATTGCTCCTTGTACAATGAAAGTCAATAATCCTCTTACGGCGTCACGAGGACTCGCTGATAGTGCGAGAGATATTTCATTGCGCTGATATTTCATTGCGTGCAGAATCACAAAGGCAGTTGCGTATGATACACATGACGTTATTGTCATCCGCATATCGCGGTGGTGACCGACGTACGTGTTACGATCGGAAACCACCGCCGCCATCGTACCGGAATGCAGCGCAATAAAACGTGCAGTAATCCTCTTCCACAATAGCATTAAACTCTGCGATATACAAAGCACCGTTCGTACCATGCGAAACAAAGTTGCGTGTGTCGCACGGGTATCTAACGTTTCGCAAATCACTACTTCCGGATTTCACGAATTGGCTGTAATTACGATTCGCTCATTAGAAAATTATATCGAATAATTCAACTCTGTTTCGCGCTTTGGAATCTATTTGAACGTTCTTTTAGGCATGATTTTGAAAACTTGCGACACGCCGATGGTAGGCGAAAAATTATAAAAGAAGCATATATCGTTGCTAAATCAAATAACAATATTACATAAAACTGTTTTGCAATACGAAAAAATTTTGCACAGTAATGTGTTAGCTGTAATTAAAAATTTATGTTATAACTATGCTATATTTAAAGCACGTTGATATCTAAAGCAAGTTTGCTGATCATCGTAAACTTCCACAAACGTTTCTCTTTGCTTCATGCAGCTTAAAAGTTACGTGAAAAAGTGGGCGTTTGGTTTTAAGGTCAGACGTCACACTTTTAAAGGGCGATAGGGCACGAATGGAGCGTATCGTTATTCATGTCTCTTGAGACAGCCTATATATCTATGAAGTTTTATACGAATTAATGACTGGCGTGGTAGTTTCTTGCAAGCAGCTCGTTTCTGAAGGAACAAAATTACGCGAAAAGGGAACGACACGATCGAAAATTCAGAGATGCTTCTTCCGAATTGAGATTTAAGGATCGTCTCCTGATTTGAAACATTTGCTTTGGTGCATAACCGCTCGGATTATCTTAACGGAGGTAAAACGCATGGCAACATAACAAGATGGGCATCATAGGTCATATTATATAATTTTATTATCGAAATGTTATTTCTACGCGAGTGCTATTATTTCTGCTGTTCGCTCTCAAAATGTTGATCGCACCGAGTATGTTTTGCACGATAAAAGCAGCCGCATGCATTTATGAATCCGACTGTGTCAAACGCATCGGTCTCAATCCCCCCCCCCCCCCCCCCCCGGTAATAATCCGGAGATTGCGGTTTCCCGAAACCGTTGTTTGGGGCAAAAGTAGATCCATCGCGCGTATTGTGATCCCCGCTGATCTCTTGATCCACAATCGATTCGACCCTCGCGATCACCGAAGTGATATAAAGTACAGTTGTATACGCAATTAAGGTTTCCCGCTAATCGCTATCAGTCATATCTGTGATAATAACGTCAACAGCGAGAGATTACGCGTGAATTATTTTTGTACAATAGCTAGGCTAAAATGAATTAGTTTTCTCGTCACCACTTGTATATGATAGAATAGACTGTTGAAATGTGCCGAAAATTGCCTTTTTTATACCTACATAAATTAACAGACAGCTATAAATTCTTCCTAATTTTTTTTATAAAATTCAACTTGGCAAAAAATATAGGACATGGGTCTATATAGATTTAATTATACGGCCATTTATTAGTGGTGATGAATCAAAAGATAATCTTTGGCGCGTTTTAGCGGTCCATCATATTTAAAAAAGAAAGATTATTCACATAATGCGGATATAAAAGTTCGCATAATTTTTCGCTTTTTGGCGCCGTAATCCAATACAGCTGCGACGAACGAGCGCACAAGCATAATAGAACTTATTACGGCGTATTCATTTTACAGCGCATTTTCTTTCTCCAGTATCACCTCAACGATACCATTATCCGTACAGTGATCCCGAGCTCACGAGTAAACTGGCGAACATTAGAGATGTACATATAGGTGTCATACTTACGCTCTCGAACTTGTCTTTGTTCTTGGCGTGCTGGGCGATGAAGCGGGCGTCGTCGATGGTCTTCTCGATCTCGCGTACCAGCGGCTTCTCGAAGGTGGGGCTGACGTCCTCGTGAGCGTATCCAGGGCTAGCTGGCCCAAAGAGGTCATCGTCCGCCCCCGGCAGTGGCAGCGAGGGTAGGGGCTCCTCAAAGCAGGGTGCGACGGTGCCGACGGTGCCAACGGCGCCGAGGTCGTACCTCGTCGCTGGTGGTGGCAGACCGTGCGGCGGTACCTCGTACTCTCCGCTGAACCTCTTGCCGTAGTACGTGTCGTACTTATCAGTCTCTGGAACATGGAACACATCGGTGAGGATGCCCTCGGGCGGTTTGCCGTTCGCCGCCTCGACATCGTCCTCGTCGTCGTCCTCGTCGTCGTCGACGCCATCGTCGTCGACGTCCGCACCGATTCCGACGCCGCCCCTACCCTGATCCTCGTAGCCGTCATCGTCCTTCTTCGGCCGCTTGATCAGGAGGAAACGCGGCAGCACCTGGATGAACAATATCCGCACCCAGTTGGCCATACGGTGGGTGACGGGTGAGCGGAAATTCACGTTCAGCACGGCTATCGTGACGACCACCGACGCGGTCACCATCACCATCGTGAACAGCAGGTACTTGCCCAGGAGCGGCACCGTCAACGACGTGGGCGGTATTATCTCGGCCAGCAGCAGGAAGAACACCGTTAACGAAAGGAGTATCGAGATCGACAGGGAGACCTTCTCGCCGCTGTCGCTCGGCAGGTAGAATACCAGCACCGACAGGAAGGATATGCCCACGCACGGTATTATCAGATTCACCGTGTAGAAGAGGGTCTTGCGGCGCAGGGTGATGTTGAACACGATGTCGGGATAGGGCTCCTCGCAGCATATGTAGAACGCCTCGTTCCTTACGGCAGGCACTTTTAGGATGTCCCACTCGACGGAGATGTAATAGTCGGTCAGGTCGATCCCGACGTCGATTTGATTCGAGTCCTCGGTCTGCAGGAGATGCTGCAGATCGACCTGCGGACATGGAAAAAACGACCGTACGTGAATGGAATCGGACATCGCGTGTGCACACACACATCGATACTAAAAAAACCAGATGTATAAAGGGATTATTTGCGATCTCGGCCAAAAAAAACGCATCGTAAACTCCATTCTCTGTGGTAGAATTGCAACGAATTTTTTTTTGCGTTGGTTAATAATAATTATAGTTTTGCAAATAATTATTCCTGAACGCGTGCAGAATGCTTCGCTATGTGATTGCAGCGTAGAATGTTTTGCTATTTACATTTTCAAAATGCGTTTTCGCGTGATATTTCAACAGCGAGATTTCGTAGCTTTCGAACTTCGTTTAGTGTTATAATAATTGTAATAAAATATATACCCCCCTTGCACGCAAATACGTACTACGTATGAATATTTTATCTTAAAACACACGTTGCCGCAAAGCTCACGCGTATATTATTAAAATAAATTTATACTTTACGTTAGCAAATATTTAGTACAACCTGGATATTTAACATCGCGTAAAACGCGAGTTCTACGGAATTTGCATATTGCACTCCGGCCAAAAAATAATTTTCATCGTTAAATAAAACTGTGAATTACATCAGAATAAAAGTTAAAGTAATAAAATAAAATATACTATTTATTACTACGATAAAGAACTGAATTTTGAATTTCTTCGCAGCTTGATTGTCATTTCATAGATAGATGCGTTTTATGTACTTGGCGTACTTTTCTTTACCTTTGTAAGGTCTTTTTTTTATAAGATCGTATTTACCACAATATTTTTTAATTAAAGCTTAAACAATTCCTTTTAAAACAAGTCTTGGTTGATCTTGATAGCTTAATATTTACCAAAAAAATGATTTTTTAAACATGCTGGAATATATATTCGGTTTCACCGGATCCCAAAGAGTTAAATAATTTATCTCCTATTCATCGCTTTCCTCTTTTCTTGTTTTAATAGATATATGTCGTTATCATCGACAGAAAAATTTGCTGTAGTAAGCAGTATATATCTGTACTCATCCAAAGTATATGATCGTAATCCAATGCATCTTCGTTGCGATAGCATTGTAATCCGTTCCAAGATTTGTAATCCAACTAATCTTCTGAACAAATCCCTGGCTTTCAAACTACACATCATTGAAACGATCTCAGAGGCCTAATCCAAAACTGTAATAGCTAAATCCGAATTGTTATTCCACTCCATCGCATCTGGCACTCTAATCCTCAACTACTCGGCAGTTCGATGCGGTACATAATCGAAACACACGGACGAGAGATAAATCAGCGAACACAAGCACATAGAGTACCTAAAGATTGTTATCTTAGTGCGCTGTCTAATCGGTACTCCGGATAATCGGCCTCACAGGAGTTGGATGGACAAAGCGATGGCAGCGTGTGCGTAACATGGTTCTACATATGTAAGCGCGTTGATGTACACATTATCCCGTAATTAACAATCTATTCTAGATTAACGTGCCAGCTTTTGCGAATTAAAATTGATTCGTCATATAAAATGGCAGCAATGTTCGATTACTGAACAAATATATTAATATTTTAACGAGAAAAAGACAAGAATATTTTCTGAGACGTACAATATCGCCAACAATTGATATCTACAGTAGTTTCAAAATGATTTATATACAAGAGATGCCTAAGAAAAAAACTGTGTAAATGCGAGAATATGATTTTGTGCTGTTCGAATCAGAAAAAGACAATGGCTCAAAAGAGCCGGAATCGTCATTGCGGCTTAAACTGCTGCGCCTTGGGATTTATGGACTCTACGATTTTAACACGAAGACATTTCTACAGCCCCTCGCGATAAATAACATCTCACAGTTGACTTTCAAGAGTGTGGTGTGGACATATATCCACTCGCATTCTAAAGCAATAGAGGATATACAAGATGTTCTGGAAATTGTGCGCACCTTTTCTCATGTACAAACGCTAGAAGCTAAATAAAAAAATTTTTTTCGGCCGCTTATTTTACCATCAGGACATCGATGATTGTTTAATTATAACTAATATGTTGCAGAGGACTTTCTTGATCCGTTATGCAGTGTCGCCAAATCCTTCCGCACAGTCGATCAAGGTACGCGATTGTTTAAAAAAAAAGAGAGAGAGAGCAGAGACGTGGAAAGGAAGAGTGAAAGAAAAGCGAACGGAAGAAATTGGATACCTCTAATGGCCGCACGAGATAGGGGTCTTGGTTATCTCAAAGTCTGCGGAATCCGAATAAGGTCTGGAGAGCCAAATCGCAACCGCCATTGAAATTTCGATGGATAATCCTCCCTGGACCACTTTCGAGATCTGTCGATAGTTCGATGAGCAATCGTTGTTCGTTCACTGCGCCTTTCGTGCGCATTTTCTCGTCGCGCTGCTTTAATCGGATTCGTTTCCTGATTTTTCAATTCCAATCCTCCTTCGGAGGGGAATCAAGGTTTTCACTTTTTTAATTTGAGTTACAGAGGGAATCAATGTAACGGCTTAACGACCTATTTCAACTTTTCCAACACGAACATTCCAGATTCTATAAAGTGAAATAAAGTTTATGAGCCGATTATGTAAGCCATTATCGCCATCATTTCTTTAAAAATTGTATAATAGTCCTTGAACAATAAAATTAATAAATATTGCTTTTCTTAAAAAGCTACTGTGTAATATTTTCTATTAAAATCTTTATCTCTAAAAAAGTTGAAATTGAATTTTCATATCATATTTTAACGTGGCGTTGGACGTAACATTGATTTATATCGCTGCGTAATGAAAGCATATTGGCGGCGAATTGTTACGCTGATTTATTGACGCCGCGAGTGATATGCAACGATTTAAATCGACACGCAAAATTGGCAGGAATATCGATCAAACAATATCGACTATCTTTCGCTGTCCGATCTAAATCATGGGCTAAGACTTTCACAGCCGTTCTATTCTCGACCACTCCGGATTACCCCGACATCTTTTTCGCTGTGGAAAATACTCTCGATACGCACGCAAGACATGCCGATAAGGGGAAATTGAAACTGGAGCGCGGAAACGGAAGCTATCCGCCGCGCAGGTGGATGCGGAGTGGTTGATCACTGGGGGCACTGGTGTGTTTTCGAAGTGGCTAGCGGACGAGCTTCTCTGTCGAAATGGCTTACCCTCGCACAGACGTGGGATTTATATCCGTGTACTACCGCTGTACAGCGGTAAAACTCTCGCAGACAGGCGGATTTGTCAGTGACGGATATATCCGTCAGTCCGCGAGTGAAGCTCGCCTGTCGGACCGAGGGCGAAAGAAAACGCGATGGAAGAGACAAACAGGCGCCGCGAGTTGTAATCGCCGAATTGTGATGTTTCATCGCTTAAACTACTCTCTCTCTCTCTCTCTCTCACACACATGGGAAAGAATACCATCGAGGTGTCACAAAATGCGGCTCTCATTGCATAAATTGGAAATAGGCGATTCCTTAAGTAATGCAATAATTTTTAGATACTTTGTGAAGTAATAAAGAATAAATATGCGTATTGCAGTAATATAAATATGAGGATAACATAAAAAAATAATATTAAAAAATGAGGACAAATATATAATCGATTAAAACTTTTTCTATAATTTTCTTATTTTTATTTATCAAATAAAGAGAGAAAAAAGATCGCCTTACTTATATTAATAGTGTTATTTTGCGGTCAGCTAGAGATAATTTGGCAGAATTGCAAAGTTAAAATAATGTGCAATTAGTGGTTTAAGAGATACGAAGCATTGCAGTTTTAAGTATTCAATTTGCCGCACTAATACTCAATTTTTCTACTTCTAATTAGCTGTCGGACAAAGTTATCCGGGAGATTAAGGCTTTTCTGTTTCTCTCTAAGCTCTCTAATAAGACTAGAACAATAATAAGACTAGACAGAGAGATAAGGCTGGCTAATTTACGAGCAAAGTTAGCCGACTCTAAAGAAGCCGGCCAACATTTTTTATAGATACTACTTAGATATTTGCGTTTAAATTCATCGATGATTTGATTGTTTTAGTTGAATATCGTTTCCTCTTCAATTCTTCAAAATTACGAAGGACTGTATAGTTGAATAAATATGACAAATCTTATAACATTTAGAAACTTTTAAAATAAATAGGAATACAATATATATATAAAGCCATGTCTATAAAATGATAATTCAGAATTTTCAGACATAATCCATCATTGCAAATTAATTCCAGCTCATTTATATGCAATATGTGTAACTATACGTATATAATAACAAATGACGTTAATAGTATTACTTTTGTATTTTTCACGTATATATTTAAAAACGCGTATAAAGCTTTATACATGAAATTTATGATTTAGTAATAAAAATATAAAAATCTGACGTTTTCGTAACATGTGAAAATATGAGTGTAATTTAATGCAAACGATGAACGTGTACATAACATTACTTAAATTACTTCTGCTTTATATATCTAAAAGCTGCGGAATATATTTCATAACAGGCGAATTTTTATAGTTGAAAAATATCGTGCAAAAAAAGTATCTTTTGCTTTTGAGAAAAATATGTATGTGATATTCGTTTATGTTTAAGCTCGCGATAAATTATCATAAAATATTCTACATAAACCCTATCTCGTATAATACGTTAGAGATTGAAAATTCCAAAACATTTTACGGCCAATTGTGAAAATCTTCGCGAATTTCTGTAAAATTATTTAAGAAATACGCCCGGCATAATTCAAAAAGTTTTCGTCTTACAGTTTTGACCCATTCTTTTTGCATTGTAATTATATGTTTACACTACTTATTGGATAACTTAGGAACTAAATTATTTTCGTATAAATATTTGACAGACACAAATTTATGATCTTTACATAAAATAAGAATTTACAGCCGTACTAATTGATTAATTCGAATTGCAATACTTACCGTATAACCGTCGTAAGTCCACGAACCAAATTTCATAAAACAAGTCTGCTCGTCGAAGGGGAAGTATTCCACGTTGATCTCGCAAAATGATTTATAGATCGCCGGTGGCTTCCACACGACCTTCCCGTCGTGGTGCAAAATCGCTTTTGTCATGATGGTCACCTCGTAATTACCATCGGCACTGAAAACAAAATCCATAATTTCTTTGGTAATAAAAATATAAAAATTTGACTCTTTCGTAAGATGTAAAAATATGAGTGTAATTTAATGCAAACGATGAACTAGATAATTTAAATATTTCCATTAAACAATAGTCTAAAAGATAAAATATCGTCAAAACATGTGAGCCTTGAATAACGTGTTTTTCCATTGATATATACAATTTGACAATTTATAACATCATGCATATCACACATATTTGTATAGCGTGATACAGCGCATTAAATTTTGCAAACAGGGCGTCATATTTTATTTAACTGTTTCGATTATCTACGAAACGAATGTCTGTTCGATGAAATATTTCGCGTTAATATCGCTCCGTTGCAAGAGTCAACTTATGATCAACAGCGTAACTCCGCTCTACAACGAAATCCTTTTCTAAATTGTCACGTATTTCGCGAGACTTGCGTTTCGTGACGGAGAAGAAGCGCTGCCAACGTGCAGCAAATCTACAACGTCACGGCAGAAAGTTAAAAGCTTCCTGCCATACGTAAAGCCAATAGAAACGGTACCAATCGATATTCCGAATAAAGCGAAGCGACGCTTCAAATGTTATTGTGTGAAAATTTGACAAAGCGATGTACGCTTCGATGCGTACATTGAACGCGGAACAGCTGTACCATCTATCGCCGCAACTACCTTCCTCCTATAAATTCTTTTAGAAATTAACTTGCTCTTCTCTCTCTCTCTCTCTCTCTCTCTCTCTCTCTCTCTTTGTTTTTCAAAATTCGTATAAATATTTAGAAAGTTATTCAGAGCATATCACTATCGTATTTTTTTATATCAATCATCGAACAACACACACAGTGCATTAATACACATTAATTATTAATGCATTAATACATTTTTTAATACTTTTTAGTTTCTTAAAAAAGAAGAAATAACACTCTTAATACAATGTTTTTTAATACCTTCTAGTTTCTCAAAAGAAAAGAAATAACACTCTTAATAAAAGCATAAAAACCAAACTTTCTTCTTGACCTATAAGCAGCCGACAATGAAGCATTTTTTTGCGAGATAATTCGTAAAGTAGTAAATGCCCTCGTTCTTATTTCATTTGATATATAGTGTGAAAAAATCTATTTTTTTATTAAACTTCTAGAAAGATAAGAACAAACTTCGTTGTTCCTTATTCTTTCAAGATCTTCAATTAACGATTCCGTGTTATCCCACTTGACGCTGCTCCTAGAATTCCGTAGAAAGCACAAGAATGATTTTCACCCTGACGCAATGTAAACCGAAGTTGGATCATCCGGCTGTTCCGCGGTGTCGGCATGAGCTGGAAAATTTCGAGCGGAATTAACGCGGAACGTTACGGGCGGTGAACTTACGGCGGGCGAGATAAGAAAATCCGTCGAATAAACGATACAGGTAAGCTCCGGGGTACCAATGTTATTGCACGAGACTAAAGAAACAGTGCTCGCGAGATATACAGCCGCCGAGGTAATGCGCTCTCCAGAATCTCTAATACGAATATTCGCGTAGCCACAGCCGCACTGTCGCAGCTGTCGCTCCTGCGACCGCACTTGTTGCACTATTTTCGGTCGGGGCCGGCCGTGGCATTCTTATTAGTTCGGCACGCCGGCTATTGCTAAATCTGCTGTGCCATGTGTGTCGATCCATTTCGCGCCGGTTTCGCGCGAATTCGTGAATTTTTCATCCGACGTCTCGCCTCGCGCACGTGACGACATTATCTCCGCGACTGACCTCCACCGAGTCGGAATGGGGAGGACTCTTTGACATATAGATTGTCGATCGGTGAAATAATTCATAACTTTGGGGATTGCAGTGTACGTAGCATTGTGGTATATATACATACGTATACACTGCCGACCAAAAGTTCGAGACCATTAATGTCTATTATATGAAACGAAATCAAACTTGTGCATTATAATTTAACATACTTTTATTATTTTACTTATTATTTTATAATGAAATAAAAAATAATATAAAATGTGAAAATTTTACAAAAAATATTTTTTATAAGATGAAAAATACTAAAGAGTATTACTTATTGTTACTTTTCTCGTCAAAGTAGACACCTTACATTTGATTACTTTTTTTTACTAATCTAGATAATCTAGCTACAAGTTTATTATAAGTTAAATTTTTTATAAGTAACATCTCTTACCAGTTGAAGTCGATTTATAATTTCTTATACGTTAAATTTTTTAGTTTATTGTTTAGTTTATAACTTAAGTTCATCATATTTGTAGAAAAAAAAGAAAAAATATTGAGTAAGGCATAAATTGAATTTTTAAGTAATATTTCACTAGAATATTCTTAAATTTTATATATGGTCTCAAACTTTTGGCCGGCAGTGTATACACGTCAAAAATAAGAACTGTGGATATCCTTTTACCTTATAAAACTAAGAAAGTGCAGTGTCCATGGACCAAAAATGACGAGATAGAGTATCGTTTTTTCATTACAATTTAGCTGCAAACAATTGGAAGTACGATTTTTACAATTCTCAAAACAACATGTAAAAACAACTATATATATATATTTTTTTTTCTTAATAAATGAAAATTCAGTGTATTAAAAGAATTAAGATTGCCAATCAAGGAAAGTAACGAGCATTAGAGGAAACAACAATTCAAGACAATTTAAACGTACAAGCATAATATATAAGACTTTGTTACGTTAGCTAAACTGTTCGTGAAACGCGAGTATTTGTTTGCAACAAAAGCTGCATATTGGATAAAGTTCGCGCGTCTGCAAATCCTATTATACAAGCTTCTGAGCGTTAATGTAGGTCTCCTGCACTTTGTGGTCATCCGATAATTATATTTCTGTTATCAAACTCTGTATAGAGAGGCGAGCGAAGCTAAAAATAAGGGCGACTCGCCGTAACTGTTACAGCTTAGCCTACAATACACGTACAGTATGCAGGTTACAGCAAAAATCGCGGAATATAAGACCGACTTTCTAACTCAAAACGATCATAACGGATTATTATTCAAGCTCGAGGAAACTTTTACTAATTAATAGTAGCATCTCTCAAATTTTAATATCACGCATCGTACTTCTGTCATTACGATAATAATTTCTACATTCGATTTGTCGCAGCCTTAAAACACGTCACGTAATATAAACGACATAGGAGCAGTATTTCGCGATCATTCTCCGAATTCCGAATCAATCGCACAACGCATCTATCGACCGCGCAGTCTCTAATTACGGCCGATCGAACAATTATCTTCGTGAATAGTGAAAGCAGTCGTCATAATTCCGGTAAGCGGGCCAGGAAACGCCGAAGATTAATCCGCGCATAGAGAATCATCTAAATTAGCCGTGCTAAATATCAGTCGAAAGTGTTCTTGACGCACGCATTAGAACGGAACGGTGATAAGAGCGACTCGCGTGGTTGATAATGCAGGATGACGGCTGCTCAAAAGTGACATTTTAATCGCGGCACGTAGTTGGACGATGCTTAAGCTTGTTCTCAGGGCGAGCGGGATTTCCCGGCGAGAGGAATGTTCGCGTTGTTATGGGAACGTTACATAATCTCGCCCTGTTGCAGCACTATCCTGCTGCCAGTCGGCGAAAGATAACCGTTCACTTAACGATGGAACGACTTAAAATCGTCCCTGTAATTACGATCATCCCGTAAGTAGAAACCTTAAGAAACCATCTCGCGGAAATCCCACGCGGGGTAATAAAATAAATAAGCGATAATACGACATTTTCTTTTAGATAATAATTATTCAGTTAGATCTTTTGAAGAATTATTCGAAAGTAAATTATATGATATTTTTATACATTTTTGCGTTGTGAAGTTTTACAATTATGATTCATATAAAACCGAGATAATGCCTTAAAAGAGATTTTAAAAAGAGAGGGAGAAATTACAGTGTTCCACAGGCCGAGCCATAATTTTTGCGCTTCGCCGGTTAAAGACAAAGTGGACGCTGCGAGAGCACCGTAAGAAACGATGGGCGCGTTCTGCGAGTTACGTCAAGAAAGTTCGAAGACTCAATTAATCACGTTTTTTTCGTGCTCCAGACGTGCTTTATGGCGCGCTTCTTGCTCGGGCACGTCATGTAAATCTCAGAACTCCGTGCAAGTAGTAAAACCACCGCCGCGCCGAGACTCCGACTCCGACGGCTTCGAGAGTCGCGGCATCGCCCTGTCGCAATCTTAATGATAACGTCGCCGTCTTTTCTTTCCCCGTTCCCCGATCCGATCGTCCCTTCCGAAGAGGCCGGACAAGTTCTTCGAAAAAACTTCTCTCTCCTGCGCGGCGACGCGACGTAATGAAAGATGACGTCGTCCTATCGCCGGCCAGCGCGAAATTTGTTACGGTATCAACTGCGGCATTAATTAACTTATTCTTTTTCATTTTATTCCTTACACGGAAAGAATGGTTTTGCTGAAATCTAAAAATTAATTATATAGAACGCCTAAAATAGTTTTTGTAGCATTATCATCATGCTTGAGCATCCTACATAGTTATTTTTGATGGTCTAACAAAATTATTTTCAAATCTGTACCTGGCTAAATTTTTAGATATTTCAACAAAATAGTTCTTTTCGTGTACTTTATACCGTATTGCAAGTACAGTTGAAGAAGTTATTCTTGGATTTTATATATTTTATTTCTAACTAGTTGACTAGGTCAGTTAATTGATTGACCTACAATATTATACAGTGAGTTACCTAACTTCATCATCTTAAATTACTCGTAAACTGTTCGTTGTATGAAAAATTGTTGCATATTAAAGGTGCATAATTTCGAGAGAGTCAAGTGAGAGAGTAGATGACTCACCTTGTATATCATACTAACTTTTTTATGCTTTTACGTACAATGAATACAAGAAAGAGTGACCGCAAAAATGCCCATAAATGTTCCCCAATTTTTTCACACTCGAATTTGTGGTCATGTTTAGCATCGAATGAAAAATTAAAAGAAAAATTTTTTGTTACACATTTTTTAAGGATTAATGGTGCCGTCTGCTGACCTTTAGGGCCCATTTTTTCGGGAACGGGAAGGAGGTACACTTTGGCACCGACATATTTGTAATCAGCTTAACGAGATCTTTCATTTGATGCTAAACATGACCACAAATTCGAGTGTGAAAAATTCGAGTATGTAAATGGGGAACATCTTGTTTATAACATACTTTTGTGTCAAAGAATAATAGATGTTGCCGAGCGCAGAATCCATAATTTTCTAAACGATTTCGCAATTTTCTTGGAATACACAATACGTACGTATTGACAAATTTGACATTTGCTGAATCTGCTGCTACAAAGAGTTGAATCGCGCGCAACGATTGTAAACGACGGTGCAATGCTGACCTATTTCGAATACGCTTATTTATAACCGCGTCGTACAATGCCGCGGGAAGTGCTGCTGCCCTTCGCCTGGGATCGGTCTCTCGTCGCCCGGAAAAATATGACGCGTCGTTCACGGCGCTGCGGTGTACCTCGCCGTTCCGTAGGAACTGTTTCATCGAAGCCAGGATCGGAAATCCTCGTCGTCGAACCACAACCACATCGGTCGACATTGCGGATCGCCGGCTATTACGGCCGAGGTCTACGATAATCTTTCCCGCGTCTTACTAAAAAAACGAGCGGACTCCCCCGTTCGGACCATCGGTATCCTCTTACCCGGCAGTTTGTCCCACCTCAACGAGGAAGTAAGACCCGGTATATACTCTCGGGTTGAATGGCGGAATCGTTGCAACCGCATTTCGCGCGCTAAAGCACCCTTTATGGATGATATTACTTACACCTCCCTCCCCCCGTCTATCGACGATCGTTCCTGGGGGAAAAGCTCCCTATTGCCGTAGATCTCGATGCTTACGATGTAGCGTCCACGACCGGGACGGACTGATCCCGCAATTGATAACGCGTTACGGCGCACATGAGAGCGCTCTCGGAGAAAGCATTGGGCGAGCTGGACGCGAGCAGGACTTGGCGGTTGACACTTGCGAAATGCGAGTTGAATGGTTCAGTGAGAAATAGAGATAGAGAAATAGAGATAGAGATAGATAGATAGAGAGAGAGAGAGGGGCCAAGTTATCCCATAAATATAACAGAAGTGAGTTTGGACGCTGTGGGTAGAGCTTACCGCTACGAAGACTTTTTCTTTACTCCCTGTTGTTTCCACATCGAGTTCATCTCTGTTTATATCAAACTCACGTCGGATTCGAGGAAACGGTCGCGTATCGACGCAATTGCGATGCAACACGTACGTGCGATTACTTGAAGCGAACGAGACTTTGTTACCAGGCCATCCTCGCACCTTTCTCTCTCTCTCGCTCTCTCATTCTCTTTCTCGCAAAAGCAACTGGAATGAATTACCACAGCGCGGTCTGGGATGAGCTGCAGGTGCAGTAATCCGGTGATAATGGAGTAACGAGATTCGCCCTCACGTACGTTCCCTGCATATTTTAACTCTGCATTTTGCGGCACGGTCGTATGTACGCTGCGCCGTCGGGTCGTTGTGCCTAAGCAACCCTTTGGCCGCCATCCTACTGGCCTTTTGCGTACATATAAACGCATGTTCACTCCGCTGATTGCACGGAGACTTGGATAATTTTGTTGGACTCACAACGACGGCGGTTCGTTCTCATCAGTGATAACGATTTTACGAGGTATTCATTAACAAAATAATTGTTTAAATCTTCACGATTGTCTAATATTGCTATAGATTTATAAATATTGTTTATCAAAGAACAGATATGAAAACATTATATGATTAATAAAATTACATAGAGAGAGAGAGAGAGAGAGAGAGAGAGAGAGAGAGAGAGAGAGAGAGAGAGAGAGAATACATGTCATATAAAAAATTTAGAAATTAATGAGTGAAAGAAATAATGTAATTTTAGATAGCTTGTATAAGAAAGTATTTCTCGTTGGCTTAATCTCAAATTTTGTCATGATTAATAAAGTACTATTATTGAATCACTGATTGTGAGATTATCTTTTTAAACTCATTTGGATATATCATCGAAATTATGTTGCTGAATGATTTTATTGAATGGTCACACGCTTTTTGTTCATTTCTTTGTAAATTATCATAATGTTTAGTATCAGAGAAGATACACGCGGAGAATTAAGATATCACCGTTTCCAACCAATGATTTCTTAATTGATGTAACAATATGTGTGCGCGGAAATTATATTCATTTATATATAACACAGATATTCACACAGATATTAATCATTAACCGTTTTATAAAATAAAAATTGTTGTAGTTTACAAATTATTTCGCTGATTTAACAAATTAATCCTGACAAAATAATCTTGTTAAGCTAACGATATCAGTTAGTATAACATAACAATTTCGTGGGTTCAATAAAATACAGTCAACGGAGCTAGTTTCACTAAATTAACAAAATGTCTTTCCCAAGCTCGACAATTACGTCCGTCAGTAATGATTCGCGTACAGTGGAATTTCGCGCGAATTTGTTTAATCCATTTGATATCCTCCATTGTATTATACCAACCAGTAGCTTACTCCAGAATGCGCTTCGCCCAACAAGAAATAAAGGAAGATATACCGTAGAGTGCAGAGAGGGTAGCGGAGCCCTGGCACTTCAGACGGAGTTTTACATAATGTATCAGCGCCGTACGTATTCCCTAGAAGGAACGTAAGAAGGGGATCTCGTCGTTGAGGCGGGGGACGTCGGAGAGCGCGACTCATGGGGATGCAGAAAGGCTTCAAAGCTCCGATGGAAATGAGAATAGCGGATTGAACGTCGCGCGCTTGAGTGGAGCTTAATAGGGCGGGTTAAGTTCGGTTTATTTGATACACCACCTCGACGCCTTAGACGAGATTGCCTGCCTCCGCCCAGCGAGACTCCGATTGTCCGTAGAGCAGACGCCAGAAGTCGCTGCTTACCCCCTCGGGAATCAGGAGAGCGTCATAAACCCTTCCAAGACAGGGAGGCGTTTTATCTCCGAAGGCGTTTGGTTTCAATAAAATTCAGTATTCCCGGGCTCTTGCAGTCGCAAATTGAAATGCCTTCTTAACGAGGATGTGTCGAGATTTAAATCGTGGCGCGAAAGGTTTGTCGTTTTTCTATTGACTTCTTTTCTATCAACACTAAAACTATCAAAACAGTCAAAATAACAGGTTTGTAATTTTTTTTTAATTTCTCTTTAAATTTATAACGGTGCATTTTCCGAGATTCTCCATGATTTTCATTGCAATGTGTAAATGATTAAATTAATCAATTTACTTTTTCGATATTCATCCCTTCTTTCAAAAATATATGTATAGTATACTTAGATAGTAGAAATTAATGTAGTGTTAAATAAAGTTAGAAATCCAAAATCCTTCAGATGATCAAAATAGATGATCAAAAAAGATTTTTTTAAACACAAGAGGAATGAAGTTAACGGCAATAAATCGCTGTGACTATATTCTAAACTTTATTTGACAGATATAACAAACCTTTCGCATCAAGTTGATAGTTTTCAATTGCAATTTACGAGCAATTTATAATATCCGTTTAAGTGCAGCATAACGCTTTCCACAAGCCTAAAAAAAATTGACACGTGCACCGGTAGCGATGCAACACTTTGCGCGCGATATAGTCGCTGCGCGAGACGGAGGATCGCGTCAGCGGCCGCGGGTAATTAATTTCGACCTGTTCTGGATTAATGGTTCCGTAATTTGCGCGGACTTACGCAATTTGCGGCTAAGCTAACCGCACATTATGCATCACGTCATCGCGTCTGAATATTACGCGCACGGCGAAGACTCGCGGCGGATGAAATCCGCGGTCGCGTGGATGTCGGCGTATCATGCGCGATATCCAGATCGTTGAAATCGCGTATCGCGTAATCTCGCGTTTGTACCGCGTCCGCCAACGGATAATTGGTAACGTCGGCGCGCCGTTTATCCGATCGCCTCTTAATCGCTTTCATCCACTTTAATCTAGGTACCGTAATCCTACGAAACGGACATCGTTACCGTCGACCTCTTCGAGATTGTACATTCGAGACGTAACTCTTCTCCGCGCGATTGCCTTGGCGTTACGCGCAGGGATCATTCGGTCGTGAAATGCGGCGAGGGTGCGGCGTCCGTCGTCGTCGAACAAACGAGTCTGCCTCCCCGAGGGGCGGGGGCGGGGAGGAGGAGTATTCTGAAATCTCCTCGTAAAAGTGTCCTCGCCACATCGGAAAGCACGTCCCATTTCTCGATGTTTAGAGAGACTAGCCGGACTAGCTGTCGCAGCCGCGTCCGCTCGTTTGCGCGGCGTAGGATTTTCAAAATACCGGCGGGAGAGAACGTGCCGGAGGAATATCCCGAGCGGGGCTTTACTGGGATACCGTCCCTCCGCATTTCGCGCTAAAATCCTATGAAGTATAGCCGTCTCGTGGTGACGAACAGATATGATCCGAGAGAGGAGAAACCATGCAGGTGTTACGAGATCGACGTTGGCGAGTAATATCAGTCAGTTGCGATGAAAGAGACGCAAAAGAGGCTCGTATCGATGACCTAAGGGCAATATCGCACGTCCGTCTGCTGTTATAATGACATGTCAACTCACTTGTTGTAAAGAACAATGTCGGGTAACCATATGTGTTCTGATGGTACGTGAAGGGTGTCGACACCGCCATACTCGTCCGGATTCCACTTCAGCTTGTAATCGTTCCACTCCTGAAAGCAGAAAGAAGAGTTGTGAACGTGTCATCGATTTAACGGGAATGAAGGTCTTAATCGATTACCGTGCAGCCTTTGCCCGAACAAAGAGAAATGCCACGAAAATGAGAGGGACACGAAAGTCGTTTCCTTGTGTACAATATATTCTTTCTCCTTTCCTTCGCTTTACACATAATTGCTTTCGCTACTTCTTCTCCGCGCGTACCGAAACAATTGCTAAACCCAATATCATTTGTATTAATCCGAGAAAACATTTTTTATATAAAAATATATATAGTTATATATAAAATATGTCCAAAGAGAGGGAGATAATTAGAACAAAGGAAAGAATTGCGAAGGAATGAGAGAGAGTAGAATAGATGAAATAAGTAGAATAGGAGTATGGATGGATGAGTGTAATTAAGAATTGTGTAAGATTAATTAAAGTATGGAAGGATGAGTGCTATAAGGAAACATTGTAAACCAAGTCCACTTCTTGGCTGTAGCTGAAGTTAATAAATATATATATATATATATTTTTTATATATAATATATATAAATATATATATTTATATATATAAAATATGTCCAGAAATACACAATGCAATATTTGTAATTAATCCTTAACTCACAATTTCTATTTTTTTCTTTTACAGTTCAATTACAATCTTTGTAAAATTATATTCATAATTTTCTGCCTTTTTTAAAAAACCAAAATCCTAAAAATTGAGTCTGACAAATATGGTGGGACAAAACGAATCATCATCTTGAAAACTGCGGGCGGTTCACATACCGCATCTCGTGGATTAAGGGTTAAATTTCTACCCTTACGCTAGAGATAGCCCGTAATCGTCTTAACTGTCTTCGATATATGTTACCATTCAACTCCGGACCTTTTTGAGGGTCCACGACCACTAGGCGTCTTCGCAACCTTCATAATTACCTCACGGAAGTTTCGTCCATCGCTACCGATATCCGAGTAGGAAGACGCGATATCCTATTTCTAAGATCCACTTTCCGGTTTGCGCGTTCAAGCGAAATAAAACGATTAAGGGGCAAAGTAATTACGGGACTCTCGGTTTTTCTTCCTGTCCACCGCCCGTCTCTCTTATCCTCGCCACGAGATTCCGCGCGCTTCTCGAGACAGGCAGCGACGTTCAAATGCATTACGGCGAGAGAGGAATCATTCCCAGGACAATATCTTCCTCTCCGTTATGCCTTTCGTTTAACAGAAGGAAAGGGGAGGAGCCGAGGGATGCGTCTCGGAATCGAGTCGCTTTGACATCGAGCCGGCTTTTTCGCTCGTCCGCGCGCTCGTATTGGAGACGAAATTATTGATCGGCGATAACGAGACGATCGCGACGAAGCATTATAACGGGCTGTAAGGATATTTACGGATATACGTCGCGTGAGCCTGTCGCGCCCGATTCCGAGATGCGTCGATATTTTCACGCGCGAGATGGATGCCTGGAGCCGGTAGCAAAGCATAACTCACGGGACGCCGATGTTTTCTTAGGTCGGATCGATACCCGGGCGACGCCCGACCGCCGAGGCCGCTCTCAGTTCGATCCAGTTACAAATTGTAAATTACCCGTTAATTTATCCATTGAACGACAGGCAAATCTTACGCGGATTAGCGCTGTCAATAACAGAATAATCGTATTCAAACACCTCGAGCGCATACGAAATCTCTAATTCCTAGCAACGGAATATTCGCATGCAATTTGGTTTTACGAATAGCTCGAACGATCCTAAGTAATCGTAGAGAACCATTTGAATATTCAGTTATTCAAATATAGATGTCCGGTTTCGAAATCGTTCCTCGACACTACACGGAACGGTGGAAGATCATTGTCGCAAGATAAAACACCACAAAGTTCGGTCCTTTCTTCGAAAACCATTTCTCTCTTTCACGTTTAATATAAAATTTCTTTCCCTTCCTTTCTCCTTTTAATATAAAATACAAAGCGATGGCCAACGCACGTAGAAAGAAAATTGCATCTCCAGATGCGCGGCATGCGATAATTTTGTTCTTTACGATCTGTTAATTTATTTGTTAGCGAGACTTTATTCTCATTATTAAATGGCCGTGGCATGCATGGAGATATTTCATAGGTGCAAAAAGGAGAGAGAAACTTTATGAAATGGAGTATAGTCGATCTCGTTGCGACGAAAAAATAAACGCTTTTTATAAAGTTTCGCCGTTATAAAAATGACTAGCTACGTAATTTTGAAAGCTCTCCCCCGTTGCATAGGTAGCACAATGGTGCTTGGTATTTTATTTCTTGCCCGCTCGCGTCTTACCCGTTCTAAATTATTTTAAAACAAACGCAGCATTCTATACGCAAGGTGATAATAAAATATTGAGTTAAAAGACTGAAATAAGACTTACAATTTAAATATTCATATAAAGGACCAAATGAATGAAAATATATCTACAGATGCTTAGAAAATAACAAGTAATAAAATTATTGTTATAAATTTATCTAATGTGTAGTAGAAAGAAAGAACTCGAGACCTTCCCGGAACCTTCTCGAGCGATCGCGACGGTTAAGCCCGTATCAGACTATGCATTGGAGATTGAAGATTACGAATTGGAGATTAAAATGCAACCAATCAGAACAAAACGAATTAAAATAAAATTTATCTGATTGGTCGAATTCCAATCTTCAATTCGTAATCTTCAATGCGTAGTCTGATACGAGCTTTACGCGAGTTGTAAACATAAATGTAATAAAATACATAAATGTAATAAAAATAATTTTTAATAATTCTGAAAGAACAAACACAATATAAATGACTGTGTATGACAGTGATTTAGCCCTGTTCCAAATTGCTGTAAAATAGTTATTATATCATATATTTCTTTTCTTTTTTAACAACTATTCTTTACGAACCTTTAAATATGCAAACCCATCGAAATTCCGCAATACAAAAGCGTTTTATTAATTAAATATCTTCATTTTTTAGAAATACTATCATAATAAGTTGCTTAATGTGCTTATTCCGTTTGTTTAATAGTTTTTTGGTTTCTCTTTACTTTTTTCAGAAAATGTTGAGTAAATCTACATATATACATAAAGACCTCAAATACTAATTAATAAATTATAGAACAATCAATAATATATACAGTTAATAACTCTTAATTATGATATAAAAATCATCCCAGGTGATCGTTTCCGCAAAAAAAATTATTAGGTGACTATCGGGTTAAGCGCCAAAAACTTATTTATCTGTAATTGGCGCTTACTTTAAAAGCTTTTCTTCTCCCGACACATTTAAGATAATTTCCAATTCAGCAGTGTCAATTTGGAAACCGAGTTATTGCAAATCGAACTTGATGGCGTTAGACTTATCATCAAGAATTAACAATTAAAGACTAGTCTTGCAGCAGGCGTAACTTGATCTCGTCATCTACGCAGAACCATGACGCAGCAATGCGTGACAGAAAACAGTCGCTGCAGGCGCACCTGCGACGTACGTTCGCGCTGGTACGGCACGGCACGGCACGGCGTGTCGAGTTCCGTTGCTCTTGCAGGCATTAATTATTCCGCTCGCAATTAGCCGAGTTCGGTAGGTACGTATCTGGCATCGCCGCCGCGGAGCGCCTAAAATTCCCCGCACGATCCAGCGGACCCGGATCGAAATCAGTTACCGTGGCGCACAACGAGCGGAGCGGTCGAAGGATTTTAATTACCTGCTCTTTTACAGTTTTCCGTCCCCTTTTTGTCCCTCCTTTTATGTCACTTGGGTGAACGAACGGCTCTTACGAGCGAATTCTTTCAAACAAAACTGCGGACTAGGAGAACTACTTCCGATACGAGCAATGGATAAATTAGTTTATTGAAATTTATTGTCCGCGCGTATGTGGCGGAGTGAATAGAATAACACTTTTCGAAACGCTCCGCTGGGTGAATTATTGACATGAGGAAGAACTGTGTGTAATATGAACAGATGCATGCAATTATATAGCATGCACTTTAGCAATTTCCCTGCATTTCTCCCCCTGCCTTTGCTCGTGGGGAACTAGATGATAAACCGTCACACATCTACCACGGAAAATTATCTTCCTGCTAAAACGATTATACGGCGGCTCGGATGATTCCGACGTTAATTTAGTACGCAGTTCTAAAATGTGGAAACCTGCAAAAGGGAAACGCCCCAAGACAACTTTGCAGAGCGTATTAGAGCGCTCTATATTTTGGGCGGATTGCAATCAAAGTGGGAAAACCGAGGAAAAACTAAAACTTCGGTACTAAATCCTACTAGACGGTGAACTTTCGCGAGAGCGAAACCTACGCTTTGCTAAGGTTGAAACTAAAATTAACCGAGCAGGTAATTTCGCTAATTAATCCGACACTATTGCATGGTTATTGCAGTAGAAGCCTCGTAAGACAGAATATTGAAATATAACATTGATTAGTAACAGAAGGAAATTTCATAATAAATTCGCGGCGCGTCTTTTTTTTCGTCCACCTATTCTTCTAACCGAGTAATTAAGGTAGTTCTTTCCCAACTATACTAGTCAAAATTAGACTTGATCAATAAAATTCAATAGACGATGATTTTATATGAAATTCAAGAACAGATTTTTAAACATTATTGCTTCTCTTAAAATATTAAAAACCGACAAAATAAAAAAGAGTTACAGAAAATGAAATAGTATTCTGAATTGCGTAGTGTTCTCAGAGCGTAAATATATCATCGCAGCGCGACACCAAATTTCTCGAAGTGTGACGTTGCCACGTCCGCAAAACATGATCGCGCACAAAAAAGCTAACCTAACCAAATTTTTTTGGATTTATCATACTCTGATACCGTACGGTCAGTGTCGTTGAAATTTAAACATGCACTTCTTTAAAAATTCAATTACTTTTGCTCTAATTTTTGTTTTAATCCTTATTTTAGATTTTTTGCTACTGACAAATACATATCCAAGTATTAGTTTTTCTACCTCATATCGAGAAAAACAGTCAATTTTAACAATAAGGATATATTTAAGACCGACACAACTGGCAATCTTTATTTAGTATTAAATGTATAATATATGCGACGTTTCGACCATTGTATGTGGTCCTTATCAAGCTTGAATCTAATTGTAATAAGTCAAATAAATAAAACAGTGGTTGGCGACAAACATCTTACTGACTATGAAAATTTTTCAATAAATTCATGGATCTGAAAAATGTTCGTATGTCAATTTTAAGCAATCATATCTCGGAAACTATACGGTAAATCAAACCCAAATTTAACACACATACGTATTAATATTTAAATTAGTTTTGCTGCAAGTTTAAAGAAAATCTATCTTCATCAATTTTGACCCAACTACCTTAAATTGCACGATGGTACAAATTTGTTTCTTCCAAGAATAACTTTGGGAAAAAAACTTCCGCTTTTACTACTGGAATACGCAGACATTATTGTCAGCGTATTTCTCAGAGTATAGATATTGTTAATAAATTAACTTCGGAAAAGTGAATAATAACGCGGCACTCTTCTCACAATTGGCCTCAAATATCCAGCCGCGTGTGGCTGAGTGGTTCGATCATAAAAGTTCAATATTTTTCAATACGACCGTAAATTACATCACACGTCATTTGCATTCGAATTTTTCTACTCACACGATGGCGGCGCTACGCAAAGGGCGCGATTTACCGAGGATGGAAGTCGATTCTACGACGTCGTAAAATGGCACACCGCGCGATCACGGCCTAGCGAGAGAAAAAAAATGCTGGCAATTTAGTGGCGATATTTTCTTTCTTACGGCGCAAAGTGCCTTCGTGATACCAGTCGTTTAAGAGAAGTGCGTCGCTTCAATCTTTCCTTGTATCGTAAATATCCTCAAACAATTTGTTCTCCTTCGCCGCTCATCGTAACTCTCAATGTGCACGCAGCTTCAATTTTACATTGTATTTATTCGACAATTTATAACGAATGAATTATTTAATACCGCGATTATTTACTGCGTATCATAAGGAACAACGATAGAAGATACTTGCATTTCATAGCTCTCTTGTGAAAATTGCTGGCAATTGCAGGAAACGTACGTCTAAAGAAATCTTTTAAAAAGTCTCTATACATGCAGTAAACTTTGGTAAACAATATTTCCAGCTGTCATGAAACACGCGGAGGCACACGTTTCATTTTATTCTGCGGCCGAGTTATAAATTGAACCGTTTCGTACCATTATCTTTTCTCTAAGTTACTTACTCTGTTCTTTTTCTTAACTATATCTCTTTGTTAGGTGTATTCGAGGTCGAAGAGACGAGACCGAAGTGCATCGTAAATTGGTTTGCACAGTATCAGGAAACGTATCGTCGCAGAGAGAGAGAGAGAGAGACGGGAGGAATTGCGGGAGAGAAAAGAAGCGAGGGAGAGGCAAAATCGACGGCTATATCTAGTGTAACCTTTTAAACTCGAGAACGGCTGAGAATCTCCGTATTTCTCCCAGAGTGCGTCGCGCCGTGCGCCTCCTGTCGCGGAGCGCCCAAAGGATTTGTCGTTGTCGGTGTATCCGCGCCGAGAGAGAGAGAGAGGGGGGGGAGGAAGAGGGAGAGAGATTTCAGAGTATAAAGAGGAAATTCGCAGCGCCACAAAAGGCAGAGAGAACTCGGCACGCTCGGCTTCGTCCCCGTCGCCGTCGAAGTCACGCGTGTAATCGCGATTGACAATCGTGAGAGCTCGCGGGGGAGATAAGAGACCGTCGTCATTCTTCCCCCGTTTGACGTCGCGACGTCCGGAATAAAGCGGGCCGCGGCGCAACGACGATACCACCGTCGATTATCGCGCGCCCCGTCGAGCCGTTTGGTTTGAAGCGCGGTTGTCACACATTCAGATTCAGCTCTCGTGTAAACGCGCCGTCACGTTCGCTCTTGCGAAAAAAATCTCGCGGCGTAAAACACACGGAAAACGCACGCGAGCGCGCGCGCGAATTTTACCTTGCAGTTTTAACGGCTATATTTTTTTCGAGGTACCAGCAGAATGTTGCTATTGATAACAGAATTGCGAAGCTAGCCGCTAGCAGCTTTGAAATACAAGACTCAGTTGCTTTCGGTATGAAAAACGTATATCCTTCTACTGGCGTTGCGAAAACCTGCACACGTACACGATATATCCTGTTATAATTTTCTTCTATTTATATAAAATGATATAAATAAAATATTAAATATGTGTGAAAATAAATGTGCGTGCAATATGTGCATATCGAGAAATTGCGTATCTACACATCTATAAAATTAAATCGAATATTAAAAAAAAAATAAAATAACAAAGAAAAGAAATTGATAAATGGAAAACTAAATAAATGGTATTTGTTGTTGCACAAAGAGAATTCGTAACAAAATAATGATGACAGCTTTAGAATATAAATGCATCGTAAACGAACCGTTCAGATCACGTTGTTTCAGTTCAGTCGCTTTTTTCCCTCACGACAGGTCAGATACGAATCTTTTAGGAGGTCGTGTCAGAACATTTCGCGGGAGGTGGGAAACAAGCGAAGAGGATGGAAAGAAATCCGTTGTTACCGAAGTAGGTGAGAAAACTTGGCAAGACTGGAGCTGTCGGCTTCTTTTCCAGCAAAAGCTGACAATCGTCCATGTCGGACATTCGGAAGCCCCGTAAAACTCTCGCCAGCTTCGGGCAACAATGGCAGAATAGTAGAATAAATACGCGCGATGCAAACATCTTGCCCTATTTAAACAAGCTCTGGGGTCACTCGTGTCCGTAATCCCCGGATCAACCATTCCGCAGAAAATACCGAGGGGAAGCAGCAACAATACGCGATTTAAGCACATCGGCTCGGAACAAACGTCGCTTTTGATATTCGCATTTTTGCGGCTTGTAAAATAAATTCGTTACGATGACGCCGAGCGGGTTTTGTAAAATATTAGCTCATGTTTCTCGAAATAAAGTTACTCGTTGGATATATGTAAAAAAAAGTGTTTCCGAACTATCCCAGATACAGGGTGTTTTCATCACATTCCCTAATAAAACCCGAACGTTTCATAAATCATTTGGAAGTAATCAGCTTCGCATTTTTATTTCCGTTACAATGAATGGGATATCCATTTCATAATTGATTATTGGACATGAGCATCGATTTTAACAAGAACGTTATTGGATAATAATGCGATATACACGCGAATAAACGAGATAAACTTGCATAAGCGACTTACCTACGATACAATAACGTTATATAGTAACAGAGCGACAAAGCCTACTACTACGCTATGTAAATCCACGCCCGATGTTGAATCTGCATTCAGACCAGCCTTTATAACGGATGGGGCGCCTTCTTCATGCTATCGAGGAGTTAAGTAATGCGGCGCGAGCGTTGGGTCGGCGCATCGGTTAATGAACAAAAGGGCAGGGAAGAGCGAGAATCCGACTCCTACTTATATTGCGTTGCAGTTACAAAGGCTAAAAAGGAGTACGGAAACTTCCCTCGGCCTCGCCGTATTTACAGTATAAATATCGCCCAAGAGAAATTTCTCATCCGATTTCTCCTCGGCCGCGGCGCGGCGCTCTCCGGGTCCATGTCGCGAACTCGAACCGATTTCCGGCGGTGCCGGACAATAAGGACGAGCGAATCGAAAGCCCGTCAACTAATAATAACGAGAGCTCGCGAATGTGGAATTCGATGTTCCTACCACTCTCCCTTCTTCTCTCTCTCTCTCTCTCTCTCTCTCTCACTTTCTCATAGCCGAGCGCGCGCACGAACGACAGCAATAATACGGCGATAACCCAATTAAATAATTTTTCGATGGAGTCGCCAATAATTTGCACGTGCATCGTAATTGAGCTCTGTGCAATTCCGCGAGGCACATACAGTCGATTACGATTTCCCAATCGACGATGAAATCCAACCGATACGTCGATAGCGGGCGATATACGCAGCCGCGCGTGCATTAAATTGCGCCGCTCGCGTTCCGGTCCATTGTAATTATTCTAACAATATCAATAATAGCGGCAACGACCCGTGGCGTACATACGCGAGACACTCGGGCCCGATAAATCCGATCGCGAAATCGATCGCGACGATCGTACGCGCGAACCTTGTGCAATCGCCGCCGCCAATAAATACCCCGTCGCGTTCCCCCTCTCGTCTTCCTACCCCAATTATAGCCAGCTTGCGAGAAAATATCTCTTCCAGCCCTCTCGTCCCGCTCTCGCGCCGTAAGGTTTCCTCGCCTATTGTTTCCGTCGGACGCAATTTGTCTTCTGGACGAAGATAATATCCACCCTGTTTTACAAACAAGACACGACCGCCGACTCGATTAAACTTTTCCTACCCGTCCTCCTGTACCACCATCTTCCGCCGGCTTCGACCATCTTTCTGTCAAGAAAAACATATGACTGTTTACTTCCCGAGTATCGCGGAACTTCCAAACCCGTCGAAGGACCGGTTGTTGAAACTGCCAGTCGGCCTCTCTTTTCTCGGCTGGATTCTCTCTGACGAACAGTAATCGCAAGCAATTCCGAAACTCTGATAAAAGGGCGCCACTTCAACGGGACTGACGTGACACCGAAGGGGAACTTACCTCTGACCCTTCTTCACGTTCTCCCGTTCTCCGACTCGCATATCCGCTATCGTCCTGCGGGTCGACGTCAGAAAAAAGGGAAGACGTCGATCCCGCTTTATCAACACTGACAAACGGTCGTAACGAACCGGATAAAAGAAGAACGGTGGAAAAAAGAGAGTTTCGCACAAACAGAAAGCGCGCTATATAAAAAGTCAAGACTTTTTTTGCGTAAGGTCAACTTTTCGGCTAAACTTCCGGTAACTTTCTTGTCTCCGATTTCGCTACCAAAGATTCGTATCTACTGAGGATATTTCGATACTCGGTGTCGTTTAACAGAAATTTTCCGCAAAGATTCGTTCAGGATAACTAGCTGCGAGAGAATTTCGTGTGACCGTCTTGACAATCGAGTGGAAAAAGAAATTAATATAATATAAAAATAAGTATAGGGATCCACTTTAGCGAATTCAAATTATTTTATGCGCTAGATATTTAAGTTTGATCACGATCTGTTTACTTGTACTCTTCCATAGACATGGACCAGTGACAAGGAGCCGTCTACATAAACAAAGAATCGACAGACCACGATAATATCCTTTGTAAAGCTAAAATAAGTCTACTTCTACGGATCTCGACTCATACGGACGTAAAATAAAGTTATCTTCTTCCAAAAACCGTTAAGTTATTCTGCTCGCTGCCCGCAGAAATCCCCACATAAAAACTTAATAAATGCAAATTGTTATATCAATCATAAAAGAATACAACAATAGTATGTGCTTATTTCTCTAAGCGCATTAATTTCCAAATACATTTGAACTCGTTTTATTGTATAATTTATATAGTCTTTTTACTGATTATTCCAATATTTTTTTTAAGCTGATACTCGTAGATTTCTGTTTCTGCTTCGCACGTACAGAATTTTGGAACACCCTCAAAAAGTTACGACAAAGTCAACCAACAGATATCTATACATTCCGAGGAAATCCATTCTACCGCGATACCAAGTTTTTTGGATCATCGCCAGCGATGCGGCCGACGACTCTTCGGGAATTCCAAATTTTCCACGTTGCAAGACGAGGATTGCATCCGCGAGCGGAGCAAATACGTGCGCCCGGACTGCTTTGCAATTAAAATGCATCCCGCCGACACTGCCCCGTCGCTTGCAGATTCTGTAAGGCCAGGCACAAGCTTTTTGACGTCTCAACGTGTCTGAACCAAGTTAGAGAGAGATTCTTTCAACAGACCCTATCTTAACGCACTGCCTGTCATCATGACCTCATCTTCTTTTACTATCTGGCTAGAAATCCGTAATAATTACATTTTTTAAATCGAGATGACTGTTGCCCCATGCATTTGCGATTAAGTATCTGATTGTGAGCCAAAGATACTGCTCATTTATTAATTTATGCAATTTATTTTATTCTTTTTATAAATATAAAATGAAAATAATAAATAAATATCAAGAATGTTATTTTATACAAGTTACAACCTGAATAAATTTATATATCCATACTTATGCAATTCATTTGAAAAATATAATTTCTCAACAAAGTCATCCCGCAGATGTTTCCTAAAAAGATGAATTTTTTATGTGCATCCTTCAAAGATTATACACACACATACAAATTTAAAAATCTAAATTTTTCATTATAGATAGACGGATGGCATCTGACTATAGAGAACACACGGAAAAAAATAATGTATTAACAGCATCAATTCTAATTGAAAATAATTCTCTCAGTTTATTCAATAATAGCATTAATACGTATACTCTTGTTTTATTAAAACTGTTATAATATTGAATTAACAAAATTATTTTCAATTAGATTTAATGCTGTTAGTACAACATCATTTTTCTCCGTACAGGATAAAAGGATCAATTCTATTGAAATCCGTCAAAATTAGTTGTCAAAGTAGCGACTTTCAAACACGCTCGTGTGATTATCAGTGACAGAGAGTGATGGCGCAAAGAAGAAAGAATGCAATCTTTAAAAGGCGAAGAGCAAAAATGGTTACGACCAATAAATTCGCAAGACGAACGAGGAATAGTCGTGTCACGGAGCTGTTCTCTCTCGGGAACACAAGAGGGTATTACACCAATAAAGGCCAACTGCTATCCGCCGATTCGGATTTCGTCGTCGACAAGCGCGAATGAAATTCACCTACTTTGAAATTCCAAACCATCGTCTTACGTCGAAAGGGTAGATCCTGACAATCAAAGCAATACGGTAGCGTCGCGCATAGTACTCGCGAAAATGGAAACCAAATTTCGACGGTCGGCATTTGCAATCTTTAAGCAGCTTGCCCGATATCGCCTCATTCTTTATGCATGAATGCAGTTTGAATACAAATCAAGTTAACAACAAAATTACTTCAACTGCGGTATCTACGGTATCTAAAATTTTTTTGAAATTTTAATCTTAAAATATCAAACTAGATTCAATCTTTAGAAAATGCAATTACATCTTTATGTGCTTTAAAAGAAGAACTGTTCTTTCTCTGTATTTAAAAATATTTAAATGATGATTTTCCACTCTATAGAAAATTTTCAAGACTTCAAAAAGTTCTTACAAAACTCATAACGAAAGGAAAAGACTAGGAAAGATGAAAGATAATTGAAATTTCCATGTCTATTGTATCCCAACATAATATCCAATCTTTAAAACGTATTTTTTATTAAAAAATATATTTTTGGCAATGGCATTTCACATGTATTTTAATCTTCCCAATAAGAATATTTCTCGTATACAAATTGGAAAAGTATTTTCCCAAATTACAAAAAACTGCGAATTTTCACGTTAGAAATAATATCACGCTTTATTAATAATGAATTATCCACATTTAGCGTTCCGTAGAGAATATCTCAATAATGATACATATTATCAAATCAAAGCTGCGAATAATTCACGAAAGGGCACATACATCTCTTACATATTTCATTAGGTACTCTAATTAATTGTTAATAAATTATTAAAATACGATAAGCTCTAATAGATCGATGATCGTAGAGACATATTAATATAGATATTGCAATAATAGTGATAATAATTCCAACTACAGTAATAATTAACAATAAAATAAGCATAAATGCATAAGCGCATAAGGAAATAGGCTCAGTTCACTAATTCTCATTAAAATATTAATCAGCTGTAGAAATTATAGACAGTATTACAAAATACTGTGTTTAATTAGTATAATTCAATAATCTTGTATATATATAATTCTTTCAGAGATACTAAATACAGTTCTTTATACGAAAGCTATATTATGTAGAATTCCTTTTTAATTTTCAATTTAGTCTATCAATTAAGTTTTTCATTTTATTTTTACTTTAGCTTGTTTTATTATCAATAATTGTAATAATAAAATTATATTGAAAAATACGCTTTCTACACTTTATGCGTATGTCTAATTCAAGTTTAATATTTACAAAAGTTTGTGTGAGAAAAGATATTATTTTACTCACTTGTTCCACCCAAACGTTTGTCGTCATGATCTGGTTCTTCAGGTTCTGAAAAAGAAAACAGAAAAATGGATGAGCATCAGGTCTAGAAGGCGTTATCCTACTTCGACTGTTTCTGTGGTTACTCAGAGATAGATTTATTGGTTTTTCGAGACACTGGAATGATACTAGAGAAGAATAGAAAAGAAAGCTCTTGCCGCTCGAAAATCCCAATAAATCATTCTACTGTCGAGTACATCCATTTTCTATATGAAAATAATATCTTCGTATATACATGGTCCATCTTATCTTTTTTCTAAGGAAATCTGTTTCTTATGATGAAACGTATCCTCGTGATTTGCTTTGTCTTTGTATATAATTTTATTGTTAAAAGTAGAAAGATTCACAGCAAATGAGAATTGCTAATCAACAACGGTAAGAACGTCTCGCGCAGCGATTCCCTTTAAGCTGTGCGAGACAATAATTGTTATCTGGCGGCCCCTCGCGCGCGGGTCAATAGATTTCCCCGATTCCGCCAATAGAAACGTCAACGAACATTACAAGCAGTTACAGTTCCGCATTGAGTCTCGCGCCTCGGTATCAGTAACACTGGCAAGCCGTAGTCCGCGACCGGCGCGCAGTAGTAATGGAACGCGATAATGCTGACAGCAGGTAAGGCATCGTGGCTATCCACGGGTAGTAGTGAGTGTCAGACTGTAGGCGGACGAGCTCCGCTACGAGAGACCGTGGTCGTCGAAGCTGTGTGCTAACGTACGTTAATGTGCCACGCGATAACGGTTATAGCACCACAATCAGTCGCGTCATCGTCAATAGTCATCGCGGAGTTTCACGTCGGATATATGCAGATCTCGTGGGCACATTAGAGAGAGAGAAACGTTAGAGCCAGCTACTGCTTGCGGTGAATTCGGCTTATCGCAGACTAAACGACGGAGTCTCATGCTTTTGGCATTTTAAAAAAGAAAATAGACTGTAAAAGTTTTTAACGCTGTGAGAATTTACATGTCGAACAAGAAAGCATTATATGCACGCAGTGTTTTTAAATGAACGGCATATATCTTAATGACAGTTTCCGAAAAATATATTCTTCCATAGCAAAAAAAGTGAAATATATTATCATTTATCACACTTTTTAATTTTTGACATTATCTTTTGATGTATGCGTTTTTAAATTCTATTAAATTCACTTAAAATTCACGAAAGGATGAAAAGTTAACTAAAGATAAAATATAATTCTAAATTTTCGGCAATTATAACTTTTTAACATGCAATCCAAATTTTAATAAATTAAAAATTAAATTATTAAATATTTATTTTACGTTAGGTTAATTTGGACTGACATGAAATAATTAGTCTCACGACGTGAGTCGACGAAAATATAACTATACGACATATATATATATATATATATATATATATATATATATATATATATCGTTATCTGAAACGAACATAAATAAATTCTGCAAAAGTTGCAAACGCTGCGGAAGCAGCGGAGCCGAAATAATCGGTAGCATTAAATTAAATAAAACGACGGTATTATTTTCAGCGCAGCGGCGAGCTTCAAGATTAATCGCGGCGGCAGTTATCGTTGTTCTCTCTGCGCGGTGGCGTTTTACGCGACGGAGTTTAAAGTTTGCTTCACAAGCGTATCATTAGCAATTATCGCGCCGCGTGCAAACTCGAGGCGTACGAGAACGACACGCTAAACATAACGGTAGTTACAGTTGTGTAATCAAATATATCGGCATCAACGATCGCCCGCCGCGCTTCTACGGACGCGTGATAGCTAAGTGATAATAACAGGGGCTCGTGAACGTGAGCGTGGTTACGATTTCGTACTCAACCATATTAATGTCCGCATGCCAGATACGGAGAGCTTGCATCCCCGAAAGCACGACAAGTGAATACCGTAACCGCGATGGTAATTATGGTTACCAAATCGGATGTTACGTATCGTTGCTATTGCCGGTACCCTGCATACACAATTATAATTATAATGCGGCAGCTTAGCGTACGCAATTATCTTAGATGATGAACTGCGATCCTACTGCATACAGCAAGAATAATAATAATTACAAAGTCATTTATCAAACGCTGCGGACAAAATAACAGGATTTATCAGGCATGTATTATTCTTAAGAAATCAGGACTGCGGGTGTGTATGTGTGTTTAACTTTTTACTTTAGACATCTTGACAAGTTAATTTTGAAGTAATTATGCAAAAACAAAGTGTTTTTGGAAATTAGACAATTGTTAAATTAAATTTCGTTGTGTATTTACATCGTTGCTTATTTCATTTCATCGCATTTCGTTAACCCAAAAGCCATTGATATTTTTACTAGGAAAAAATGAGTTAATTCCTGAAAAGCTCCTCTGTGCAGATTTTACTACTTTAATAAAAGAAAAAAGAAAGAATCATTCTCCAGCAAATATAAAAGTTTAATAGCGCGCTGACGTATAGAATGCAATATTTTTTTCTTTAAATCTTCATGGACTTCTCCTTTTGTAGGCGCTTCAACACAAGGCGTAATGTTCCATTTATCGCCGCGAAAAATCACGATGCCGCGCTTTACTCTCTCAAAATGGCGATGTTAACGTCGCGTTTTACGCTGCGCATAACAATATCGTGGGAAGTTACTTTACGGGATTCGGAAGTAATCGAAGCTGACTTTCATCGACGGAGAAAAAAAATGCTATTTATTCGCAACTCATTGCGAATGACGTAAAAATCGATAATTCCAGAAACGCTGGATTAGCATCTTGTCTCAGAAAAGTTAAAGAGCCTGTATTATTCCCAGTTTAATCGACGCAACGAGCGATTAAATATTGAAAGTCCATCAAGTGACTCAATATCGCAATTTCCCGGCATTACGACAATGCGAGTAAACCTTATTAAATATGCAAATGTATCAAAAGCTTTCCAATCAAATGCTATCGTAAGTATTACTCATGCGCTACCGCGTTAATTTATGCAGTAAATCAATTTCGCAAAATGAGAGTAATATCTTAGGTAATTGCAAAATTGATGTAAAAGCTTTGGGAGTGAATCTAAATAATTAAAATCCAAAATAACTGACTAGAAAAAGATGCTAATGATCGATTAAATCAGTCTTTGTTCCCCTCTAATGATGCTGTATAACGTTCAACGGAATTCAACTTAATGTAATCAGGATTGCTACAGAAATAAAAAAATATTTCCTGATTTTTCCCGATTTTCTTAGTCACTTTCTGAAAAAATTCCCTGACTAAAAGGAACACTAAATAAAATCTAACTTGAACTATAGGAAGCGATTTAGTCTTTGTTTTGCATATTGCTTTATTGAAGTTTAGTCACACATATCATTAAAATATCATAATCTAATTACTGTTTTAATTAGAGGCTTTTATCTTGATACTACATGATTTCGAATTTTTAGTGATATCTATAGGCTGTATGCGAAATAAAAATAAAACATTTCTCTAAATTGCAGTAAATCTGTTTACGTTCGAAAAACGCATGAATTCGGGAGTACTGTAAACATTTTGTATGATTTTTTACAACCTTGCAATGAGTGATTCGTAAAAAGCTATTATCAGATATAGTTTTTCCTTTTAACTATCATATCTGTTAATGAATTTTTGTAAATCACTTACTGCGAGATTGTAAAAAGTCATATAAAATATTTTTAGTGTTTCCATAAACAATTTTATATATATATATATATATATATAAATTCTATTTAACAGTTTAAATATAGTTAAGTAGTATAGTTAAGTAGTATAGTTAAGTAGTATAGTTAAGTAGTATAGTTAAGTAGTATAGTTAAGTAGTATTTAAAGAAGTAATTAAAAAATGTATAATTTGTAATATTGTAATTTAACATCATAAAAAGAAGAAGCCGAGAAGTGAGGGTCACTGAGAGAGAGATTTAGATAGAACTTTTACAACTTGTAAGTGAGCCTCACCTGAGTTACGCCAGTAAAATATTATCTGTAGATACGCAGTAATTTTTAAGAAATTAAAAATTAAAAAATGTTGTGTACTTATAAGCTTTGCAAAAAATACAGATTTTCGAAGTCCAGCACAGCGATGCAATTAAGTGCAAATATTATTGTAAAAATTGCAAGAAAAAAGTAACGTGGCCGAAAGTTGAACCCCAGCCAGCCGGCTAATAGACAACATATTAAAATCTTATCTACGGATATTTTACCGATGCACTCGAAAAAAGATCTACAAATTGTAAAAGTCCCATCCAAATAGTATTCACTTTGCGGCTTCTCTTTATTAATAAATTCCCTGACTTTTCCCGGCTTTCACGATTTTTTCTGACCATTTTTTAATTCCATGACTTTTTCCAGTTTTCACAGTTTTCCAGATCTTTAGCAACTCTATGTAATTATATTCAGCGAAAAATCAGAATATATAAAAAAAACACAAAAATAACCGCATAAAAATAACCATGCAAAACCAAGCAAAACTTGGCGTTCAATCTTTTATAGCTATCGGTAAGGTATTGTTACCTCGGTGTTCGAATTTAAATGAGAATTATGCGCATACCAATAAGAATTTTTATGAGTGTACATAGTTTATCGCCGGCAACACGAATAAATTATGTAATTCCATCGCTGGCACAACCGTGGGATACTAAAAAATTTATATTATCGAATCGTCTATTATTATAACGGCCAAATAAACGCATATTTCTCTTCCAACGCTGGCAGTAAAATATTTTCATTAAATGTTTATCCTTTCATGTAAACTCTATTATATGCTGCGCCATTTTTCATGCAAATGCGTGCGAATGTGTGCGCTCGAATAAAGAATAAAATCATACTCGTGTTCAGCATTTTATTGAACAAGCCGCTTTCGATTAATACCAATGCGAGATTTTGTTATTTGTTGTATTATACTACGTAATTATTTACGCTTTGCAATACGCATTATTTGCGGATGTTATAATCTTTACTAACATTTAACAATTAAATACATTAATATTTATTTAACAGGTCAAATATTATGTTTATTTATAATGAGTAAATAATATTCAAAGAAAGCGAAACAAAGTGTCGGTAAAAGCGTTCTCGAGATTTATGCAGATTTTAGAATTTCACATGGCGATAAAAAGGCGGTTAAACTTTCAGACTCGCAATTCAATTTAGATGCGCAATAATGCAAGTGGGAAATCAGCTTCCCTTTTACGCGAACTAAATTGTAAGCGTTCCCTTTAAACTTTAAATTCTTCGTGTTAATTCTATATCCGACGTAAAGTGCGCCTTACTGCGAATTCTATGCTCGAACTGCCCTAAACTCTGACAACTCTTAACCTTCGATTGCAGCTCGCACGCCTACACGAGTAAATCCGAGCGTATGCGTCAGCAGGAACTTTCCGAAATGAAACTTGAAACTTGGCGCGAATAGCTATAGGGACGGACGTCGCATGCCGTGCGGAATCCAAGTGTGCAAGAAATCTGTAAGGAAGTTACACGAGCAAGATCGTAACCATGCCGCGTGTTCCCGCCGATTTAATCGCAAAAAAACCTAGGAGACGAAGAAAGGCGAAGGGGGAACTTGAAACTTGCTCGCTTTGATGAAGCAAGAAATGAAATCATATTGAGGCATCGAACAAAGATAGTAAAAATACAGAAATCTTTCCATTACAAAGTTTCGAGAAGTACTTTCGAACAATGTTGCCTTCCTGCTTCCTTTATAGAATCCGTTCTTCGATGAGGATAATATGGATTTTACCAACGCACGCGGCGTATTATGAAGTAGAACGTTAAAAGTAACTTCTTGTGTATAAAGTATCAGCGTTATATCTGTCTAGTTGTGTAACTTGTATATATATATAAAATAATAACGTTGTCATTTAAATAATCCAGAGTATTACTTTAATCCTTCGAGTTTTAATTTTATATAAATATAACAAAATATTTTTATATTGAAATTAATCTGTAATAAATATAACAGGGTTCATCGAATTTCCGCTCACAGATCAACTCCAGATGACCTGAAGAAATCAAGAATGAGATAAGAAAAAAGTGAAGATACTTTTTTGTCGAGCTTATATAAGCCACATATTTCCTTCGCATCTTTTCTACCACTCTAACGTCTTTTCACGTAACCGAGTGAACCGCAGAAAAGCGCAACTTTCGCAATTGATAGCGTGAAGCTTTGGCAGCACTTAACATCGTTATCCCCCAAGATCGCTTCTACGTGACGAGAATTTACGAGGTCGTCGACGGAGGGATGCTCTTCTTTACAGCTCAACGCGAACTATTAAAAGGACAATGTTAGGTGCCCGCTTATGTCTCATTTCCGGTCTTCTAGACTTTTTATCTCGAGACAGAAAGATGGAAATCAAAAGAGAGAGAAAAAGAGGAAGCAGAAGGAGGGGCAGATGTGAAAAAAACGTGCGAGCACTATCGCGGAATGGCGCACGAGAGAACTTTACGAGGCACGGAGAGACCAATCTAGAATTTAATATTTTTCTGAGTTTAATATTTTATAAAGATTTCACTATGCGGGTGTGTGAATACTCTCCAGCATTCCACTTCCCTCGCTGTGTGGCAACCGAATATATAGTTTAACATTTCTTTGAAAAATTCGCACCGATAAGACTTTCACGCGACTTTCAAGATATTGCGAAGAAAGTAATTCGCTTTTTAGAACGAGTACACTTTGTTATAAATTAACAGAAAGAAAGAGAGAAAATTATATATAATGTGTTCCAAGGTACAGAGTATCCTCTTCTATGTTTAACAGTGTATAAATTTGCTTTACTTCGCTTATTACTGTATACTTCTTTTATAACTTTAGCGTGCGCCATTTAAAGGGAGCCATTTCGGAGTGTAGGAAGACTCTCTTACGCACTAACTTTTGAGATGTAAATGTTTGTTGTTTATATAATCTTAAATAATATAATATATCTGATATGTATTAAATAAGTAAAGTTAAAAATGCAGCTAACCGTAGACAATTTATTACGACAATTTACGAACTTTGCTTATCAAGAGACACAGTTTTTTCGGCATTTAAGCAGGGATACGCTATAGGCCTTATAGTCACAGGAAGTTAGCGCAGTTTCTCCCTTTTGAGTGGGTTAAAGCACGATTACGCCCGAAACGTTGAATTAACCCGCGTGCGCGAATAAATTTTTGTTAATCCGTCGATTAGAGATGTGGATACGCGATAAACGTTCGTCCCGTCGCACGGAAATGACTGGTCGGGGATTTAGCGCCGGCATTTTCCGAAGTACCGTGCGATAGCATCTAGACCCTTCAGTCCTGGCTGAAGTTCTACCTCCAAAAAGACCGCGTTCGTTGGCTCGCGAGCACAGAAAGAAGGGCAAATCGAGATAAGCGGCGCAGAATCCACGAGCCTTTCCAGCTAATTTAGAAGAAGGGTAAGAATTATGGTTCAGGGAAGGACTATTCGTGTGGATTTATCGAATATCCTATCCAGGAACAGCGATGCTCACTGCTGATTGCGAAGCTCTTCTTGTTTATTGCGCGAGGAAAACAGCGATCGCTACAATCTAGTGGCAATAATTCCAGAAGTAATATTGATTTTACTCTCAGACAAGGTAGCTGAAGAGAGACCGGTTGCAGGCGAATGCACTCTGAATCAAACGCGATAATACCGCACGTGCGCTGTTTGCTTTGTCGTGTGAGGCACGGATCGCTTCAGTATCGGTTGTTTCTCGGACATCAGCCATCGTAACGAAAAAAGGGACCAACGGCTGTGCCGATATAACTCGTTTCTTTATTGGCAATCGCCACACGATGACTGGCACTAACGTTACACACGAACACACCAATTCATATTTCACGCTTCGCATGCCACAAAGGGAATTTGCTTCGTCGCGGTAATCCGGTTTTACGTTGTGCCGTTCGCCCGATTATTAACATCGTTTATCAACCCTACCGGCGTCATTGTATTCGCATTTATCGCGCTGCGCACCTCTTTAATAACCAATACTGCGGCGAAAACAGTTTTACACCCGCCATTTGCCCCGACGATGATGATGTATCGTTCGCACGTATCATCAAGCCAGCCAGCATGGCGTGAGCACGTTGTATCGCTTCTCATATCTTCGCGAAGCGTTTTGCACAGCCGATCTATTTCTTAAATTTCTTAGGACATTGCTTTGATGCATTGGTGGAAGTGCTTGGCGCTCTTATAGCGCGCCCATTCAATTTTCTCTCTCTCTCTCTCTCTAGTAAATTCTATCGCAATTTCAATGTTTATCGTTACTTTTATAAAGAATGATCGACCAGTGAAAATCCACTAAAGATACCAAGTATACAACAGTGTTTAATTCTTTTGGTATTTTCATCTGTTGATTAGTTTCGTAACTTTTTTTTCGCAAACAAAATTAGATTGTAATTGTGTAAATTAGCGCACCTAATGCACATAAACCGAAACAAGTACAATAATTAAAAAATTCGCTACGCAAAATGCCAGGCATGCTCGATAAATATCAGAAATTCAACGCGCAAATATAATCTTTTATGTTGTCATTGCGTTGCATTAAACGCTTTGTTACTTATTAATCGTCACGACCCGCTCGCGCAATTACAATTTAATAGCAACGCGGCTTGACCGCGTTATTAAGGCCGCAGAGCTTCAGCGTTCACTTATTCGTATTCGGTTCATCGCTACGCCGCGCCGCCTGTAAAAACGCAGTCACGCTGGAAGCGGTCGGTGTCGTTATCCGGAGGATATCGTCCTTTGATGCCAGTCGTATCTCCGCGGTCGTTCCTCATGGCGATCTTAAACACGACGACGGCGCTCGAGAAAATACGCCGCGCGCCGACGATACGTTTCGCGTGTGGGCGGACTACCCTTAATGGTATGGAAATTGGATGTCGGGAAGAAACAGAGTGGTTGAATCGAGATCCCGCGAGAGACGGAGGAAAGGAGGGATATATTACAGTGCCGAAGCATCCTTTTTTTTATCCGTAACTCTTTATTTGGCGCGCGCCCGCCTGGCCTTTCCCTTCGACTCGCGTTCTCGTCTCTCCTATTTCTATTTCCGATCTCGTCGACTCGCGCGTCTTTTCCACTCACTACCGAGATACTTGTTGTTTGTTTGGTTACAGAACTGAGGACTGCGTATAAATAAGACTATCAGTTCCATACTCCTTCTCAAAATTGCGTTCCTGTTGAAAAAGATTCTATCTAAGACTGCCAATAGCAATGTGAACAGGCTGGAGACCGAATTCATATCTATTTTCTTTTTCTTCACTCTGCACTTTTTTTACCGTCTTATCGTCTTTATTCTTTTCTGCGAATTTTCCCATTACTTTTTATTCTTATATTTTACTGTTTCCAATGTTAATTTCGTTACGTTCCAGTGTGTTATTTCGCTCTCTTTTTACTCCTATATATGTATTAACTCCTTTATTTCGTATAGAATGTAGAACGTCGGTGTCTGCTGTAGACATATATACATGTACGTGTCCGTGTATTTTTCACTTGACAACGCTTCCGGAGTGTAGCTTTAACGATACCTCGGAGAAATTCAACAAAAGAACAAAGGAATTGTTCTGGGACGCAGGAGGTCGGCGGAATTGGAAAACGAACTTAGGGAGAATACCATTATTCGCGTCTTTTAGTCTTATTTGGTTTCAACCTTTAAGACTCCAGGAAATTTCTATCTCCACCACCACTACGGTGGTAGAAATATGTTAAACATACGAGTTACCGCTAGTAAAAAAATATATTTAAACTGTTTTTATTGTTATACCGTGCGATGACATTATAAAGAGCGTTTTAGAATGATAGATCCAATTTAAAGGACAGATTGAATAAAACTGACAAAGAGATTTTCCTCCACGAAATTGTTAAGGGAGATCATTATTTGCCGTAACTTTTTTAGCTTTAAAGCTTCGTAATATTAAATCTTAAATTAAAATTCTGCTGAGATCCTCTTAGAATTATAATCGAGTCGATAAGAATGAGGGTCTGCAGAAATGTAAGATGTACTTTTAATTAAATAACAACATAATCTCCAAGAATTTCTGCTTATTCGAAACCATCACATGTCAACGAGTGCTTTAGTTAATAAAATTTAATAAAATTTATCAAGAATTGCAACACATCAACGTTACTGCGATTCTTAATAAGGAAAATTCATACGCAGTCATACGCAGGCGATGCGTCGCGGCTTTGTTTACGAAAGTTATGAGACATCGTTGAGTTGGCTTCAAACCGTTCCGTATGCGTACATTGTTCACAAAAGTAGGTTAAGAAACTAATAAACCTTCGAAGGCAACCGTGCGCTTAACCGGGGAAGAAGGGAATCGCAGGAACGTGAAAAGCAAGTGGAGAAAAATAACGAAGAATGGATGAAATAACGAAGAAAGTGAAGAAACGCAACATTGAAATTATTCACCGTAACATAATGTGCTTCCAGCAGTAATGATCGTCATCTTAAAGTCGCAACGAAGAAATATCCGGATAAGCAGACTAGTCTGCTTATCCGGATATTTATTATTTTTTTTCCTTATTAGCAGCTGCTAATAAGGAAAAAAAGAAATAAAGAGACGAAGCTGCTTTAATAATGCAGAGATTGCTTACAGAAATTTCTTTTGCAGAAAATTTCTGTTGCTTGGATAGAAAAGATTTATGTGGAATTAATAATTTCTAATAAATAAATTTTGACATGTCATATGATACTACAAAACGTGATGCTTGGTATCGACAAAAATATTCGATGTCATTAAGTACTTTAGATTTAAGCATCGTTAGATGGGTTTCTCTCTCTCTCTCTCTCTCTCTTCAGTTGAGTAATCGATACACGCTGTATATACGGAGGTAGACCATACACGTGCTACAAACTTTCGAGATGCTTGAATTACTGAAGAGTATACGGTAACTAACTCATACATACTAAATGATTCCCAACATCTTGAGCATTAAAACTGCGAGCAGGAGTTCTGGTGTTACTTCATCATCTAATACGAATTAGATTTGTTAGTTTAAACACAGAGAATACGTTAGTGGATGTACTATTACTCATGCTGTCAAAACTGCAATCTATTATTTCTACATAAGCGGACATTTTCTCGAATTAAACTCTTAAAAATTTTCATGTGTAATATTCATTTTTAAGTAATTTACATAGTTTATATTCTTTCTAATTACATGAGACCTGATTTCCTCTACGTAAAATCTTTCCTCGTGTCAAACGCGTGAAAAAGTCGTCGGAATAATTAAGCGACGTTAAATCCTGGGTAAGAGCACAGAGGCTTTTTTTTCAACTTTCGACCGTGATCTTTCCTGAATAAAGATTGGACGCGACTACCTGCAAATGAGATCTAGAAGAACGGCCGGGCTGTAGCTAACGCGAATACTCTCGGCTCGTTTAAACCGTCCGCGTAATGAGTTCCGCGAACACGATAAGATTGTAAAAGCGTAGAAGCGGCACTGGATTTATTTATGTCAAGAACGACGGAACCATCCTTTGACAAATCGAGCACGGCTTGCCGGAACGTAAGAAGAAAAGTCTGTCGTTCGCGTTCTTCACCGAGAACGAGCTATAAGAATTCCTTTTAACGTATAGGGAGGACGTCGACGTCTGGAAACGAAATCGTGATACGAATCGTAAAGGAAGAACGCAACGGGACGAAGGAGAAAGAATGTCGCGCTGCCGTTATACCGGGAAACACAGGCAAGTGCGCGCGCACGCCTCCATTTCCGGCATCGGCTGGCGGACGTGTTATTAGGATTCTTCCTATATGTCACAGAACAGGATATGGCATTTATAATTCTTTTATGCTCCGCGCAGAGCATTACATACTAAATTGCGTCTTTTCGAACAGTTTGCATTACCATCGAGTATATACCTTATTCAAATCGTTTTTCAGTCTTTACAGGACTAATGGCTTATAAAGAAATTGTTCCATTATTATATCAAGCAAAAATCTGTGAATAAAAAAGAGAGAGAGAGAGAGAGAGAGAGAGAGAGAGAGAGAGAAATAGATAACAAAATAATCACGATAAGGAATATCCTAACATTTTCCGACGATCTGGACAGTAAACCTTAGCTTCCAGAGATCGTAACTGACCCAAGACTCCGGTTATCTCTCGCGTCAGAACGTAAAAAGGTCTTTCATCAACTCACACTGCAGAAAGAAGTCGAACGATAGTGAATAAGAACGGATGTTACGTCGTTATGTCAGTCCAGGTCATTCTTTATCGACCGCTTATCTACCGAAGGCTAAGCGATTTTTGAACGGCTCATGACAAGAACCCATTCACGGGCCTTGAGGAAAATACTAAAGAAAAGGCGGCCATCTGGCGTCCGAACTTTCTGTTCTTCGCCGATTCTCCCTTTATCGTTCCTAAACACCCCGCCTCATCCCTTCTCGAATATTCAGGACTTCGAAAGACCAGCCGTCGCCAAAAGTAACCAGCTGTGTCGTATAATGAATAAAAAACACTCTATAAAATGAGAGAGAGAGAGAGAGAGAGAGAGAGAGGGAGATTCTTAGAACTTAAATTCTGCTGACCGGTGAGGTTGTAAAAGAAATTGGATTTTGAAATTGATTTCGACGCTGCTTATAAAATATCTTACAGTCAAATAAAATATCTTAAATAAAAATAACTAAACAACTTATAACATATCACATCAGATTACAATATATCATTGTTTCACATAATTATGTAAAAGCGCGGAATCGATAAAAGATCAGCTTTTCACGTTTAGTTTATTTTTTACGGAATATTCAATAGCTGAAGTAGTAACAGCTGCCGAGCTTTAACAGGCGTTGAAAAAGCGAATCGAATAAGCAGCGTTTTATAACAAAAGGAAGTGCCAAACCGTCACGCCAGTAACAAAGACAAATTAACCGGTGGAAGTAGAAAAGTTTTAATTGCGTTCGGCGACCCCCGATCGACTAAGTCCTTTGATGTTCTCGCTGTCCTTGCAGCTTTGCACAGCTATTTTCTCATCTCCCTTTTATTCTTCATTTCCGAACTCCATTGTAGTCTGATGCTCCATCTTTTCTCTATTACAGACGGATTCTAACTAACGGGTTGAACTAAAGTTTCTCATAACATTCTATTAGAAGATGGATTTTGTCTTCTAATAGGTGAAAATTAGCTCCGTCTAGTTATTATTATTTAATTTGTATTATACTATCATTAACATTAGGCAATAACTGATATAAATAAAACGTGTATACAATAATTATGAAAAATATATTTATTAAAAATAAAAAGGATGTCACCTTTTATTTTTTCTTTTTATTTTTATTTTGAAGTACACTCACAATTTAATTTCTCTAATTTATTTATACTCTTATAAATATAAATAAAGAATTCTAACTATTTGTACTCTCTTCACTCTTTTAAAGAGATTTTTCGAAGTTAAATGTAAATTCAATTAAGATGCATAAGTTTTTAAATTATATTTAAAAACTTATATTTAAAAACTATTATGCGTTATAAATATTGTTATGTATTTAATAATAAAGAAAAGCTATATAGAAAACAAATTTCATTAGAAAAAAAATTTCTTTAGAAACATTCTCAGATGTTACTAATTGCAAGCAATTAGCAATAAATTATGACAAAGGCTAATTTCTTATTTTGATCCAGGAAACGTTTGTTTTATGAGACAGAACAATTTTCTGTGATTTTCCGGTAAAGTCGTTAATTACACGCCTCGGTAGCTGCGATTTCATTATCGGTCCCAATATAATTTTTAATCCCGATTCGCATCGAACAAAATGTTGCTTTGCGTTGCATAAAATTTTCAGTTAATTTTCTGATACAGAAGAAGTAAAAAATTATATTCCGTAAAACCTTTTTGTAATAGGTATACGTGATCAAAATCCAATAATATGTATAAAATGTGAAATCATTTTAAGGAGAAATTTTCTTTCTATTGGTTCGCAAATTGAATATATATTGCGATCGATATATAAATAACGAGTTATTAAACCGTAATTCTTTCGCAAGTTTCTAATAAAATTATTTTTACGTTACTTCTTCGCGTGAGAGAAAGAAGAAAGAAAAGCAAAAATATAAATTTTTAAGTAACGAAATTCTCTACTTGAGAAGAAACGTTACTCGTCGATTTCCTTCTTTACCGTCTTAGCTAAGCGCTGATTCAAAGAAAGTTGGTTAGACTCTAAGCTTGATACTTATGTATGTGGCAAGTGAGATGCGTATTATTGATATAAACATACAACTGAAGCACAGTGGTTAAATAGAATCCGTATATTAGCAACAGCGCATACACAGTTCAGTACACTCGCGCCCAGCGTGTACTACTTCGCCAACTCTATCGAACTTCCACAAAAGTTCGTCTGCCAAGGACTCGATGAGCACTGTCGTTTCAGGAACGAGCAAATAGCTTTACTCTGATACACGTAAATTTAAATACGCGCTAAATTTTAGAATCACGTATCAAAATAAAAAAATTATGTCCGCAAAACAGATATTTTGTAGAAGCTTAATATATATTTTATTCGCTGGTCGCGTTATTTGGCAGAAAGAATTACGATTTAACGCGATGATCCGCGCTCACGTCGACAAGTCCACGAGATTGCGAAACGGGAAGAGTCGGATAAACTGATACCCAGTCCGACCCCTCTTCGCGTTTTCGAAAACTTGCACATTACGGGGCAATCGTGCGCGGCCGAGACTCTCCGGTGATACTCTCTTCACCGACTTCAGGGGGACATCCCGTCATATTCGGGATCACGGCGACGTACCACCGTCAATTCCCATCCTTGAGAATTGTCTGGCGACGCTCGCGGCGAAGTTTCAATCGATCCTGACAGTTTGACTTGCGGACAAACTTGTGCGAGGCTCGGCAAGACGGGGACGATATCCCGGGTGCCTTTGGGAAAGCGAGGAAGAAGCCCCTCGCTCGCACCCCCAACCCCGCTGCACTGCGGTTGAAAATTCAACGGCGTCAAAGTGGTGTCGACCGAGGATGAAAAAGAATGATCCGCGCGCGCGCGCGTATCGTTTCGCTCGAGGAAAGCAATTTGCAAGTTGTCACTTGTCACCGGCGGGGCACCGTCTCTTGCGCCCTATAAAATCGTAGCGCATTGCTTTGCATTGTCACACGGAAAGAACGGTTTTGCTGAAGTATTTAAAAATTTGGCCAGATACAGATCTGAAAATAATTTTGTTAGACCATCAAAAGTAACTATGTGAGACGCTCAAACATGATGATGATGCTACAAAAGGTTTTGATATTCCAGCAACTATTTTGGGCGTCCTACATAATTATTTTGATGGCCCAACAAAATTATTTTCAGATCTGTATTTGGCCAAATTTTTAGATATTTCAACAAAACCATTCTTTCCGTGCAGTCATCGCGATCTACGCTCACGCAGCGTTTGCTGCGGCATCCTATTTTAATCAGTATGCCGCACATCACGGTACAGATGTACAGTCGCGGTCAACTTGCTTTGAATTTCAAATATCTTGTCATATTTCCTGCGTTCATATTTTTATCCGTGTCGATTTAATACTTTTATTATTAATTATTATTATCTCCATCTCTTCTATACCGTGTGTTCGTCCAATTTTATTTATAAATAATTCAAAAATACAGGGTTAGATATACATATATGAATCTAGAAGAAAAAAGAAAAGAAGCGAGGGATCGAAGAGTCTTGAACCTGTTATTAGTCAATAAATAAAACTTAAGATAATTGCTATCACAGTAATCGCTTGTAAATCGCCTTACGCTGCACGTAATCGCATTAATTCACGTGAGTTTTAAAAATATTCAAAGATAGATACTCTCGGAATGGAAATCTCAAAATACATTATTCTGATCGCGTTAACTAAAAATATCCCGACCTCGCTCGTCACTGTCGTCGCAAATTAATCCTCGTTAAACCCGTTATTCTTATTATTATTTGTTTTTGCCATTTCTACCCATTGTAACGCAAATCCTTACGCAAACACCGACGCCGTGCGCTCGCGCGGAGATTATAAGGAAACATTTTTAAAAGAGTTAAACATCAGGGGCGCGCGGCTTATGCTTAAGCATCATAGCAGCATTTGCCTTTTTGCCGCTTCACGGTGGATGTATTTTTACTTACTAAAAAGAATCCTTCATGCTAAGCAGATAGTCGGCAATGGCGTGTTTAACTCCGGGGTGCGTTTTCCCCCTTCGTTCGGCTCCGTAAACCATTTAACATTACGACGAAGTTTCAACGCTCTCAAAACTTCGTCGTCGTAATCTTTCAGCGAGCGCGATCGATATGAGCGAAACACGAAGAAAAATGCTTTCTTTTTAAAAAAAAATCTATTTATCTATATATAAGGCCTATATATATCTATATTTATGTTTTTTTTTAAGGCTTATATATAAATATATTTGTGTTAGTCACATATTGGTCTATCTTCATTTCTTTTTTCAAACTCCCGACGTATGTACGCACATAATAGCATTGATGTGTCGAAATGATTGGGACTTATTGCTCATTTTGACGTATTACAACACGTTACGTTACATATCCATAAAAGATTAGAAACAGTTCTTTTTCAAACGGATTATACGCGAAGATATGTTGCGTACGCACGAAGCTTCCGTACGAAACGGGAGGCACATGTACAACCTACTTCTCCGCGAATTATAATTATTCGAAAGTTGGGGGCGTAACTCGCTTCCCGCGCTACGCACTTTCGAAAATTGCATCTCCGACAATGTATGTTATTGCTAAAACGGATAGTTTCCTTCGTGAGCGTAGCTATCTTTATGCCCTCTATCCGGCGCAAGTTGTAAGCCGTTTAGCATTAAGATGGAGTTCCTAAGTTCCCGAAACTCGCAGATACGCGGCTATAGTTGTCCCTCTGTAAATAAGAGCGTGCAATATTCTCAGTTCGTCAAGGCACGCCTCAAGCAGCGTGGGCGAAATCTATTTTCACGGCGAATACAAAAGTATCGCGAAAGAATGGAGTACCTATTACAAAATTGCGTTTAATTGGTTCAAATTGCATTCAAAGTTAAGGTTGGAGCATTGCTTGTAACACAATCTTATCCTTTTTTTTATTTCAATTATTCCCACATCTAAATATGTGCATTGCAAGCGTATAAGCAAGATTATGACTGTGATCATGTCTGATTGCAATATTCGAGAAGTTAAACCGACATATCATTTTTCTTTTTGTAGAATATCTAAAAAAAAAGATTCGCGATTGGAAATATTAAGGCAATGCTCGTACGTCACGTCGGTCTGATCTCGACGAAGCTGGGTAATAATTTCCGATGCTAATATAATGCCTAATATGATTAAATTAAGGAGAACTATAAATTCATTCATACCTATCGACACTAAGAAGATATATAAGTTTGTCAGATTATAGATAAGCCTGCTTTATGTCTCCCCCGCCTCTCTCTCTCTCTCTCTCTCTCTCTCTCTTCCTCTACCTCTATCTCTCTCCGCGCTTGGATCCGTAATCCATTTAGCAAGACTAAGTTTCCTAAGTGTTCTACAAACTCATAAATCCTGAGTTGCCTGCCCCTTAAGCACGAAGATGAAGTTCCAATAGGTTTCGGCGAGTGTAGAATCCTTTCCCGCATCTTTTACCTGCGGCATTACAACAAGCACTTTTAACTCTTTAGAGTAAGAGACTTCGCTAGTCTCTTTATAGAAGAACTGAAAACGACCTCAAAAAGATAATCGACGAGAAATTGTAGTATCAATATGAAGCACAAACACCATTTAATCAGAATAGAGCAAATTTTCATTTTTCTCTATATATAATACAGTATAATAAAATAATAGAATACTATCTCTTATATATAGCTAATATGAAACATTGTTGATACGTTAATCACGTAGAACGATAAAACAGCACGGCAATGCCATTTAGTATTGATTTCTCAATTAACGTGCAAGATATCGCGTCTAAACATTTGTTGAAATTTATATTTTCGTGCCCCCCTATCTTATTCGTCAAAAGATAACAATTAATAAATAAAATATCTCAAGAAACAATATGTAGTCTAAGTTTATAGAAGGCTTGGCGTTGCCTAAATCGAGGAAATTGCCGTACCTATAAATGCAAAAGAATGAAAATGGGTAAAATGACACAGACAATTTCGGGGTCTGAAACATACTCGGCACACGAACCCGATTCCTTTTTGTCGGAAACAATGACGCGACCACACGGGCGAAGCTCACGTCGGTCCCCCCTCCCTAAGTTCGTACAAATTCTGACCGACTGATATTTAAATATCGGAAAACCACTTCCGTCGGTGGCCGCTATTCAATCGGCAATCCGATCAGAACCTACTTTCATTCGGAATTTCCGATATCGTTTCCATCTGTCCGCGAGCACTTCAAATAAATCGCCGGATCGGTTTCGCGGTATCGCGCATTTAACCAAAAACAACGAAACACTCTACGAACGGGCAGGTGATCGACTTCGACGATCGATTCCGGTATGGATTATTGCTTCGTTAACAACAATGTCCGTTATTCCGGTTGACGTATCCTTCGTCCCGCAAAGATCTCTACCATTTTCCATATGGCGATATTGAAACTGTTCGATCAAAGAAGCGGTACCCCGTTTTTGAAGGCCGATAAAACTGGAAAATAGGCTGACGGATGTTTCCATTTTGAAACGACAGAAATAGCATTTGCAATATCAATCAATATAAAAGAGTAAGAATCGGTAGGCAATTTACAGAATGCTACAAAGAGACATTCTATTTTTTAATAAATAAGATAAATAATATTTCCTTTTACTACAAGCGTTATTGCTATTCCTTGCGTGATTGAAGTTTTTGATTTGAATTTAATCTAAATCTATATTAATAAAATTAATAAAATAGTTTACATGTAAAATATTATTAAAGGTATAATAAGAGTTGGCATGCTCATTTTTATAATTTTTTTGTAAAGGACACGTAAATGTTACTCTTAAAATCTATTTCATACAAGAACATTTTTAAAAATCGAGGTTTAATTCGTTACAATTTAATTCGTACGCCAGCGTTGCATTTTTCGCTTTCCGTTGAACTTCCGTCTACATAGAGATTAAAATTGGCTGAACGAATAAATGGCAGCTGAATTTTATACGGTTCTTAAGTATTCAGCTCACAATTCCAGTTTGTTAAAATGTTTCGTGTTTCGCGCATTTTAACAAGTATTCGGTGAAATAAAAATCTTTTACAGTCGCGGGGAATCTTCGAGCATTTGCGAAATCGTTGTTAAATCCATGCAAAGCGAGAATGTTAAAAAAAAATTTCCGATCAGCACAACAATGCATTCAATCCGGAGACTTTTTTTAATCTTCTTACGAGCAATGTATTGGCCGGTCGGAATCCATTCGTCTATTTAGAGCACAAATCTATAAACCTTCTCTAGCGCATTGAAATTGTATACGCGCCGTTACTTTCCGAATTACATCTTCCTTCTGATCGGGCGTTAATCTCGCGGTGAAATTTGATGAAATTTTACTCGCCTAAAATTCAATCAAAGCCGATGTCATCACAAATGCTGATACAAAATTATGCGCGTATATTGTGATTCAAAAAAAGGGAGAGAGATCTTTTACAAGAATTTCCATATAAATTTACATTGCGCGCATATGTCGACGCGTGTGCATACATAAATGCATATGTCTTTCACGGCATGTAAAGTAATAAAAAGCAAAATTTTGATTGTCATCGTATTTCTTTAATTGAATTGCGCTTTCATTTTTCGTTACAGCGAATTTCAAAAAACCTCGTATACCTTCACGAAGTGGCAGATGTTTACGGCACGTGCGAGTTCGCTAGACTATATCATTTTCTCCAATAATATTTCACTTTATTTTGAGTGGTTGAAGATGCCAATTGTCCGAGGCAATTAAATAACTCAGCTTCTAATTATAATCGGCGTCTAGTATTACGAGCGCGGTCATTTACCGCGTGAAATCGAGCGGAATAACGATGAATCTACCACGATTTCCGTACGCTATGATGACGCACGAAAGAACGCTCTCAACCGCCGCTAATAAAGACACGAGGGGAAATTAACGGGGAAAGTGACAAAATAAAATGGTGATTACGCTCGTGGCGTGGCAATCAAGTGCCGCCACTGGCTAGAAGTATCTCACCCATCGATTAGTAATTCGTCAAACGGCGCGGCGGCGCGACGAGAGCGATAATGAGCTTAATGACGAGCACCGCAATGTCGCGGTTAGTGGTTTGAGTTCACGTCATTCGCGATGGTCGCGGCGGTCAGAATCCGGCTGGAGAAAAAGAATCTTTTCCGATATTTTCATGAATGATATCTATCATATCTGTCCATACGGACAGCGTATAAAAATTGTAATTAAATATATTGTATATATTATATATTTTATTTCCGCAGTGTACTTAACTTCATCCACGAATTTCGTTTCGACAAATTTGAATTTTTCTTTTAATAAAGATTCGATAGCGCCGTTTGCTATTAGATTTTTCTCTCATACAGTTTAATATTTAAGATATTTAAGATTGATAACTAAATCTAGATTTTCAATGTTAAATACATCTCAAATTAATATTAAAGCATATAAGAATTGTTGTTTTGGAACTCTTGACTTTATGATTAACGTGTGCACTAATTACAACACTGTCACATCTCTTATTGCAAATTAGTTAATTTACTACTCTTAGACTATATAACTATTTCGTCAGATTAATTAAGTGACATTTAAATGGCACGCTTTGTCCAAGTCTAGTAAAGTTGAAATTTAGTACCGTCGGCAAGACATTCTAGTCTTTTCATTAAGAATGTAATGTGATATGACAAGTCGTGCGATGGAAAGAGTATCCTCGCAAAAGCGTAATAGAATCAAAACTTCCTTCCTGCTTCCTACGTACTGCTTCTTAAATGTACTCTTCTCCTTATCAGAAATGTATAGTGATCTTGCCGCGAGTAGTCTGGCAAGTTAGCCTTGATAAAAACTGCAAGAAGCTTAATGCGTTATCGCATATATACCGCAGATCTATTGTCAACATGCTTTTGCAGCGAAACAAATAATGGGAATTGTTAAATAATTCAATGGATTCGATTATTTCACTAATTTTCGCTTCATAATACATCAAAGTCGAATTAAATCCGTTGTGAAAATACTAAAAAAGCGTATCTTTCACTTTGTAACATAATATTTCAGTAAATAGATAAATAAATGTATGCAGTGCTCTCTCTTAAACGAAAACAAAATTCTTTTTGTACGAAATCACGAAATACCACACTTCGGGTCAATCAACGCAAGTTACTGTCCTAATTGTAAATGACGCATCTGCAAATTATGCAGCGCATATCCGCTCCAGGAACATTCGAGTGCTCCGCAAACGTGCAAGCACGATACATCGTAACTCTCATCCTCACGCGTCACGTGCGCACAATATCATCATCTTGCGCCGCGGATTGATATGAACGAGAAGTCGAGTAACACGTGCCGTCGACATGATCAACGAGCGGTGAGTAATCAGAAGTATTCAGCTGTCGCAATTGTTGCTTCGGGGAACGAGCTAATCCGATATAATGCAGATGACAACGCCACGCCCGTTACTGTTATACTCGTAAAAGCGATGCGAATGGAAGCGGAAGCTCGTTCGCAGCAAACGAATGCGGTTCGATGATGCCGCGCCGGATCGTCACGATGGCGACGCTCGTGCACCGCGGCACACTTCCACGGAGAGAAAATAACATTTCCCGCACGTAGCTTTTCGTCCAACGCCCCTTTGCGATGTATAGAGGATCCCTTAAAACCACCGGATGTTCTTTTACGGTTCTCTTCATGGATTCTTTTTAGGAGTCGGTTTTCTCTTAGTAGAAGAAAATGTGGAGAAAATGTAGAGTTTCGCCGTAAATGAAAAATTATTATCTCCATAAAAAAAACAAAGCGATGTATATAGCTTGATATTAATTGCATATACAGATACTGTTTTGTTCAATTACGTTTCTTAATAAATAATTGACGAACTTTTGTTTTTTTTTTGTCACCAGGTAAGAACAATAATATCACTCTCCCGGCCCGAAAAAGAAAAAAGCCAGCTAACGTTATATTTTATTTGAAATCTCGATGCTGAATCGAGACTTGAAGCAATCGGGGATGGCTGAAGAGCTTGGCGAGTATTAAAACGTGGACAATATTAAAACGTGTTTCTCCCAGCAGCACATGCTTTAAATCCGTATTGCATATGACGAAATCCCTTCGCATGAGCGAAATATGTATTTGACTTTAGCAGAGCATGAAATTCCGGGTCGCTTCATCCCTGTAAATATCCGTGTAAATTCGCAGCGAAAACGAAGTGCAACGCAACGCGACGCCTTGCCGCTCGTCGGGCTGTCTATTATTAAGGATGCGTTGGCGTTGGCGGTGACGTCGGCGTCTAAAGAGACTAGCTACGTGGTGAGAGACAGATAAACCGATGCAGAGAGCAAATTGTTATTTGTTTCTTCGAGTCACGGAGTAAAACGTTATGCAAATCCATCACTTGTTTATCTATCGTAAAATATTAAACGCTACATTAAGTTTATAAGATTTCTATCGTCATTCTTTTTATCGCGCGACTGTAACAATAAATATATCGGTAGCTTTATCAGCACAATGGTAAAGGAAAAAATGCAGCGATTATTTACTGATAAATGGAGATTAATTACTACATTTATTCTTATATATCGAATTATATATATATATATATAAATGTCCAGTCGACTGCATTGAAGGATTTATTTAAAGGAAATCGCGCAACGTAATCATTATGAAGGCATGTTTATGCATGTATCACGTGTAACGCGACAGCTGTGCCGATAACGTCAAAAAAGTGAGTGATCGATAGGGCATGGCATTTTTTTGCCCGGACATTTTTTTGCAGCAAAAATTCGGCAGAAAAATTCTGCCAGAGACAAAGGCCGATCTAAGCGACTCATATAACGTATTAGTCTTTTGGAAAATTTGCATTTTTGCAATCTCGATTGAAAGTAGTTTTAAAGCTTTTCACGCAGGGAGTCTCGAAAATGTGCTGTAAGTCGGACAAAGAGACGGAACGTACAATTTAAATCCTTTTTACGTTATAAGAACTAAAGCATAAGGACTAAAGACGAGCAAAATTTTTACGTTAGAATAAATCAACGTGCGCAGGATTATGTCAAGAAAAAGTTAATTAGCCAGAAATTCTTGTCGATTAAATAGAATTCTGCTCATCCAAATTTTTATTCGACTTTAATCATCTTATGTCGATTAACGTCCTATCGTTGTAACAGATTGCGTGAATCCTTGCGTTAAAAAGAGGACATCCACTTGCAAGTGCAAGTAACGCTCGTATCTGCGAGCATCCCCCGCGATAGGTGGAACAAATAATTCCAGTCGATCGCCTCGAGTCAGTAACCCCGAACGTGTAATGAGCGCACGAGCCATCGCCGCCGTGTTTTCCGAGTGTTCAGTTTTTTCCGTTACCTCTCCGTAGGGCGGTTAATATCCGTGAGTAAACAAAACGATCTCCGCACAGCCGAGCGCAACTAAATCGAATTATTATGATGAAAGACCGAGCAAAGTATGTCGCGGGCTCTTTTTAAAATTCATTAGCAAATTAACCCGTCCGCCCGCGCTTCCCGCCACAGCGGTCACGTAGGATTTCGCCCGCGCGTTTGCTCTTCCCACCCCAGCCACCCCTTCGTGTTCACGTTACCCGTCGAACACGCGGCGCGCGACCGCCCTTCGTTTGCTGTCTCCGAGAAAACTGCCGCCGGCCACTTGGGGAACCGCGAAGTTCGGCAACTAAAATTTGATGGAGCCGAATTCTAATTTAACTTGAACCAATCCATTGTAATTTAATTAAAACAGTCGTGACTCGATTCCGCCAACAATAAGCCAGGTCGATGTGCAGCTTGCAAGGAGATCTCTTTCGAATATATGACACGGCTGTCGAATCTAATAATAATACATGCGTTCCATTTCGTTCCATTCGCGAAAAGACGACCCGATTGAAATGTATTTCGAGAAGCCAAAAATCGTCTCCAATGACAATTTGAGTATGTATCTCGTGAACAAGTGCAGATAAAATAATCACATTTAAATAATTATAAAGTTGCATGCATCAAACCGCGCGTTATAACTTACTGTAGGGTTTATATGTATAATGTTCCTTCCCGTGGTGTCAGGATGGGGGGTGGGAGAAGAGAACACATTCCACAGTTTAGAGCACCGCAGTTGCAGCGGTGTCAATTCATGAGCCTCGCTTCACGACTCGCAATTCGCATAAGACACTGACTGGGACCCTGAAGTTCGCGGGGTGGGTCCGCGGACGACATCAATCCCACGCGATCGGACGACCTCGCGGAGCCAATCCCAAAAATCGGGAAACATACGATTCGACTCGCTACCGTTTAATACCGAATCTTTCGGAATCTTTTCTGTTCATTCCTATATAGCGATTTGTTATTCTCCCGACGCTCGAAAACATAAAACGGTCTTTCTCGATCTTTCTAATAATTAACGACGGTCAAACTGAAATGTAACGGCTTCTATATGCCGACGAAAATATACCTACATTACTGATATTGTTTTTCGATCCTCTCTTTTTGCTTTGATCGGCTATAATTTCATTAATAAACGCCTTTTTGCAAAAAAGAAGAAACCACGGTTCGCAATCTGTTATGTCACATTTTGAAATAATCTTGTTAATTTTGTTGTGATAACGGTGATCACTCCTTTAGAAAATAAATTTCAAGACAAATATAGAAAGGATACAAAATAATGTGAATACTTGAAAAATACACAACTTGTTTTATTAATAAGAGGTTGACCCACCATTTGCCATTAATATAGATTCTATCCTTGTTAGAATAGAATCATACAATGCTCGAATAGTCACCAACAAAATGTTGTACTATTCTCTTAGCGGAACATCTTTTAATCGCTTATGTAAGTGATGTTGGAGAAATTTGCTTTCCGTTTTACTTTCTAAAATTGTCCTGTTCTCTAAACGTTCAATATCTTTCCTGGCCAACGCAATCGCCTGATTTAAATTTCATCGAATTATTGTGAATAGTTTTGAAGAGTAGAGTTGAGAAGCAGATTTCCTTCTCCAATATTTCTTAAACAATTAGAAGACGTTCTCTGCTAGAAGAATGGTATAGTATTGCACTGGTGATTATTCAAAGATTGTATGACTATTCCAATAAGAATAAAATCTGTATTAAAGACAAATGATGGTGAACCAACTTCTTATTAATAAAACAATATATTTCCCACGTGTTCACATTATTTTGTCTATCCCCTGTACTGTATTCAGGGATTTGGAAGTGACTTCGATTAGTTTATAGCACAGCTGCTACATTTTACATATGTACATGTGACGTAACAGCGTAATGCCGATAGCGCGATACACGCGTAAGAATCTCGATTCGCTTGCATTCAATTATAATCGCGGCACGGAAATATGTGTCCGCGTACCGCGACGCTGGTACAGACAGCTCGACGATCTCATAGTTCGGACACGTGTGGCAATTCAGGAAACTCGGTTATGCAAATGTCAAGGACTGAAACGGAATTTTTGCGTCCGTGCAAATATGACGTTTACACTCGCGGTTCGCTGATTGCACCGTGACACGATTTTCGGTGGAATTATGCGCTGTGCGTTTACTATTAGAGAACGTATTAGCGACGTGCATTTACAAGAAATTCGGCGACTCTATTAAACCGCGCATATAATAGTTTAGTTAAAAGCTCCGCACGGACCTCATATATATTCGCCAACAACTTGATAATAACACGTATTTCATGATTAAAAAAGAGATAGATTAATGTTGCGTGATTTTAAACAATTAAAGATTACTTACATATATATATAGATGTGCATACGTGTTTCTTTATTAGTTAGAAAATACACTGTATAGTTGCAAAATATTTCCTGTCCTTTTTGCTTCCTCGTAGAGGAAACTTTGTTTTCGTGAAAAAAATTTTTTTAGTTTTTTATGCCAATATGTGTAGAATGTTCTAAAACGTCGAAAATTTATATTTCTACAAAATGTCCGTGTGTGCGTGTGTGTGTGTGTACGGAGTACGGATTGGATGTCCGTGGTTGCTGTAACTACCGCAAAGGAGATATCGGGCTGGTTTTTTTTTAATCGATAGAGAATTATTAAAGGAAGGTTGGTATTGAATTGGGCAACGATCGGTAAAGGGGATTTCTTTTTATAAAATTTTGAATTTATTGAGAAATGTCCGTGGTTGCTCCAACTTCCGCAAATTTTGAGATATCAAGCTGAATTTTTTTTTAATCGATAGAATATTATTAAAAGAAGGTTGGTATTGAATTTGGCGATGATCAACACGTGCAAACACACACACACACACACACACACACACACATTCGGGACATTTTTTAAAATTGTGTCATAACTTTTTTTGAAAAGTGGACAAACGAAAATTTTGGGTGGCCAAATGTGGACAAATCGTGGACATTCGTATACCACTTAAAATTTAATGAAAAATGTTCATGGGGGTGCTGATGTCAAATTTTATCCAATTTTTGAATTTGGTCGTAACTTTTTTTGAAGGGTGGACAAACGAAAATGTTGGGTGGACAAAAGTGGACAAACGTGGAAAACGAATGCCATTGGCATTTTATAAAAATTCGCGTTTTGAGGTGCTAACTTTACAGACCTTGTCAGTGCTTAATTTGAAGAAAATGCAATCAGAAGGAGTTATCGCTTAAAAAGCTTCCTCTGTAAGGAAGCCAAACTAATGAATACTAAAACCGATGCATCAAATAGAATACAAACATCTAAATGATGAGGAAGCAATGTGCAAGTTTCTAATTTGCACACTTTTTTATTTATGCTTCTTGCACATACATGTTAACAATATTTCTTTAATATCTAACTCTGGAAGTATATATGAAGGCTAAACGTAGATCTTAAATTCTACTTAGAATATATTTGAGAAGAGGAAAGCAGGAAAAATGAAGAAACACGCCTAATATAAAAGAATTTTCTCTACCGTGTTTTGTAGATATCATCAACTTTTATTTCATATAAAGATATATAAAGTAGACATCTTCTTCATGGTGTTCGAGATATAAACATCACGAAAAAATTCAAATTTCACCAAACTTTATATTCTAAAAATGTCAGTTCTTTTTTATTTTATTTTATTTCTTTTTCTTCATTTGTCACCAAGCAACAAACTCGAAAATTTAACAAATTGATAGACTGAATACTATATGATTTATGATGATTAATTTATCATCATGGTGTTCTCATTGCATTTTAAAAATCTTGTATAATAAATACTATAATTGCTCTTAGAAGATCAACTTGTTATCAGAGTTAGAGGAGAAAAAATTGCTAGATAATAGAGAATTATTATAAATTTTTATGGACACATATGTTCATCATGTTTTATAATATTAGAAATTTTATTCAAATAAGCGTTCCGTTTAAAGAAAGGATCTACACTGTATGTAACCTGCAAGTTTTAATCTAATTGACTTCATCCATATCTGTTTAATAAATTTTTAAAGTGAATTTTACTCTATAAATCATCCATCATTCAGACTTTTGCGAACTCCTTTTGAGAAAAAGAAGCTTTTGAACTCGCATCTTTCCGCTTCTCAGATACATGCATAATGTGGCAGCAGCCTCTATACGCAGTCTTATAATGGATGCGTGCTCTCACATCTCACATTCTTTCGTTGGCCTCGTCCGCGACGAGAACACGGCGTGTATAAATGATATAATGGAGAAGAAAAGAGTGATAGCTCGTGCGGCGATCCCCGGATTACTCGCGGATAAGGATCCTCGATCCCCCACAGGGCCGCCAGGGAATTCGCCGGGGAGCACAATGTCTTTTTAATTTCCTCCCGTGACGTCTGCATTCGCCACTCCGCTACGCGCCGGACGGATTTGCTCCAGGACGACGCGGTGCGGTGCGGTGCGGCGCGGCGCGAAGACGGAATAACGGTGGAAATTGCACGGAGAAAACGGAAGTTAGCCGATGCGAAAGAAAGTCGACAATGGCCAGACGGCGTTGTCTCGACGTTTGCAAGGAGCGAGGGAACGGACGTCCCCTTTTGTTCGGCCATACGAAAATGAGAATTATGAGATGGAAAAGGAGTTAGAAAAAAGTTGGGGAAAAATGGGCGAGGGAGCGTGGACGGCGACGGGGGTCGCGGAGCGAAGGGGGTGGCCGCGGTCTTAATACGTAGAAAGGAATACGGTTAAGTGCGGCGAAGAAGGTGCGAGAGGATTTCGCGATGAGCTGCGGCGGTCGGCGAACAGGCTAGGGATGGGCTATCAGAAAATATAATCTTATCTCTTTTAACCGTAGAATACTAATGGTAACGCAAAAGTAACGTATAGCCGCGTTTCGCGCCCGCAGAATTGCTTCTCGCAAAGTTCTTCTTGCCGAAGTTATTTGTCACGACTTTATATTTGTGGCGACATTCCTTCCTATCCTTAATTAACTTACCGTTTTCGAATTTCAATTATTAATAGTTGAAAAACTTTATTATGTTTTCATATCCTCAGTTGAAAAAATGCAACATCAAAACTTAATGTATTTTTATAAAAATATTTGGTTATTACTTTTATTTCGCTAAAATAAAATTAGAAATTAAAATTTCTAAAACAGTCTACTTTGATTATCAAGATAATTAAAATATTTATATTCACATGATAAATCCATATACAAAAATAGATTTACTGAAGATTGGAAGTGTGCGTAATTTTAATTAATCGCAAGTATGAGAAGTCTAAATTTTAAGTCAGAAGGCAGTATCCGGCACTTAAAGTTAATTTAATTGATAGTCAAGAAACAACAGATAAAATATTATAACCATTATTCGATAAACTTTGTCAGAAATTATTTATACAGCAGGAAGTAACCATTTCTTCCGGGAATCGCGCTTAAACGATGTCACTGTCGTACGCGACTTGACATAAACTCGATTCCTGTTAGACAACGACAAATAATCGTGTCCCGAGAGTAACAAGACAAGATTATAACCCGACTCACCAAGAACGTTTCGTCGATTCGACGTTACGGTACGCGCATTTATCCCCTCCACCATTTTTTACGCAAAAGTCAATATCCTGAGTGCTCAACACAGATAAAGGATGCTGAAGCTTGATGGTTCTGAAATGTCATTGCTGAAATACGCTATGCTGGTCTTATCTTTAATGCGCCTCTCCGGGTTTCCTCTTTCTGGCGCAGCTGCGCGTTACAGCGAAACTACAACGCGCCCTTTACCAGGAGAATATATAGGACGCTGCAGGTGAAATGAACCGGTTGAACGTCTTAAAATATTAGAGAGAGATAGAAGGAAAACGTAGAGAGAGAGAGAGAGAGAGAGAGAGAGAGAGAGAGGAGGGGGAGGGAGGGAGGAACGTTCTGATTTCGAATGAGGTTATTCCTCTGGGCGGATTTTCTTTTTTCCTTTAATACTCTTGCCCATAATATCGTTTTAAATTATGCAGCCGACGCCGACGTGTTTATGCGAGATACCCCGTGTGTACTATAACTGTATCTTTACTCCGGGTTATATCGCCTATGGGTAGCAACAACAGGAAATTGGTAGGTCCACGGAGCGCCCTCGCAAATGCGAAAAGTTACATCTGATGGAGCTGCATCGAGGAAAATTGCGTATTAATCCGCTCGAAGGCTAATGCATCGTAACGCGATCTTATTACCTCTACCTTCGAGGAAGAATCCACTCCGTCCGCCCTGGCTTTTCTCTCCGCCGACCTCGCGCTGTAACATCTTTGTGGTAGCTGACACGGAAAAAAGCGACCGTAATTTCTCTGCGCCGTGAAACTCCTGTCGGGGGCGCGGGAGAGAGAAACGCGAAAATCATAGGTCGCCGATACCGCACGTGATACTCGACATTTCGCGCCGGCGGGCGCAACATCATTTCACGTTCGGTTCTTTACCCTGTAGTACAGGGTAAAACGCAATCGCGTGTCGCAAATCCATCGTGAGATAAGCCGCGTATCAATAATCAACGCGATCGCGCTTCGTGTCGCTTTCATCGATAAAATCGCGGACGTGTGAGGAACGCGAAAGTAAACTGCGCGTTCGGCCACATATATAGAGCCGTAATCCAACGGCGCGACAGAATTCCACGTATAAGCTGACGCTGCTCTCCCGCCCGGGAGAATGGAATGACTCGTATAAATCCGAGGAGATTATTACAGGGTGTTAAAGGCGGCCTGCGGAATTGTCGGGACCGCACAAGCATCGAAAGATCCCGCGTGCCGCGGGTTAACCAATCTTCATATCGCGCTTCGTTTATATTTTAACGCATCCGCACATTTCGCCGGTCCGTGCGTGAGACGAATAAAAATTTCCTGGCGATATTCTACGCACGTGCCACTTTCCTTATCCGGGATTACACCACACGTCCACGAAATGACAACGTACGGCGGATTATGTTAATATATTGCAATATATTTTAAATATAAAAAATTAAGATGCCGGGAATAAAGCTCGCCCATTAATCAATCTAATAAATGGATAAATAGACAGTTATTAAAGAATATCTATGAATTAATATACGGAGATAAATATTTTCTAATCACGTACAGAAGATGTAAATTTGTTGACGACATATGCGCAAATTTCTCATATCGTCATTTTTATGCATGACCCTAAAAAACTTGTATTCGTTTGTGGTATAATTAATAGAATCATAGTCCACAAGATTTGCTAAGAATTTATTAAAATAGACATGCAGGATGGGCCGAAATACATGGTACAAGCGGGAATGGGTTGATTCTACGAGTAAAAATAAATCGAAATAATAGAATAAATTTTTTTCGAACAAGATTTCGTTTTCGAGGAAAAGGACTTAGAAAATTAATCGAGTACACATGCACTTGATATTGACTGATATTGACGTAACGATTTTCACTACAAACGTTCTGTATAATTTATTTTTAATACCAAGACTAACTAATTCAATCAGTTGACTCTTAAAATAAACAAGTGAATTTGTGTGAGATGAAGAATAACTTTATTTCTTACACATTTATTTCTTATTTAGTCGAGATATTGTTGAAAATGTCCGCAAAATATACAAAGTTGTATTCTTCAAATTAAATTAGAATGGATTATTTCTAATATATTCTGTTCGTTTAATTCTTCAAATATCAGTCAAGTGTACGCGTACTCGATTAACTATCAAAGTCCTTGTTTCAAAAACAAGGCCTTATTCGAAAAAAACTCATTTATATCGATTTATTTTGAACCACAGAATCACTCCTTTTCTGATTGTATTTCGGCCTATCTTACATAAGTATGAGAGAGAGACCAATTTTTTTCAAATATCAATCTCGTTTGGCAATTGATTTAAACATAATAGACATATACATATTACTCGAAAAACATCAATCTCTAATTCCACCCGAACACGACGCGTTCCAGACCCGTTTAAACTATGAGTAACGTATAGTCGCAAAACGCCGCGATGATTATCAATGACAGCTCTCCGATATATCACGGCGCGGGCGATCCGGCGCGACTTGCAGCCATATCAGTCCGCAGCGTGTGCCGGCGCTGCGTGGCGGCGCGGACGAATGGCGATGAGAGATTCAGCGGTAATCCCCTTTACGCGCTTGTTACGGGACACCTGGGGTAATTAGGTTCCCTGTGGCTTTAATAGGCGGCGGAGTTCGATGCCCAAATTGACGCCTCTTCGGGGCTGATTTTGAGCACGCGGCGCGCTTAAATCTCATTCCAGCAGCAGCAACCAGCGGCGGCGGTGGCATAGTCGCAGAAATTACAGGGGTGGACGATCTCGCGTTACGTGACCGACAAGACGGTTTTCAATTTTAGCTACCGTTCTCGCTCGGCACTGCAATCGTTAGCACGGGCGGGTCGTTTGCATTCGCGAGGCAGCATCGTCCGATTTTACGTGCCGCTTAGCGCCGCTTCGCCCCAACGCAAATTGGCTTTCGTACTTAAACGCGAATCGCGCATCGCATCCACCGCCAGCGACGTTGCAATAAACGGTTTGATCTCCGGTACATACCGGCGATACCGATAAACCGTCGTTCGCCTGCTTTGTGTGTGTGTGTGTGTGTGTGTGTGTGTGACATTTGTTATATATTATTACATTCGTGTTGTAATAAATTGAAATAATATGAAATATTATTAAGCATTTATTATTAAATTTTCATTT
>NJRQ01000701.1:0-12947 GCA_003063805.1 Aphaenogaster ashmeadi
GATTGGTCGATTTACTTACTGCTTACGTTTTTCTGTGTGCCATAGCCCTACGTCTCGCACGATATCTCGTACTCGATAACTCTCTGCGATCCCTAGCGATCAGCCGAGGTGTCGCGTGTATCGTGCATTACGTATGCGCCAGTGTTCTTTTCAGCAAAATTATCGCCGCTTCTGTGGTCGGAGCAGGAAAAAAGAGGAAAACGCGACGTGCGAGCGACCGCTGGTGTACCGAGCTACTAAGTTGTAAATTTAGAGAGAGAGAGAGATATATATCGCGATGATGTAACGACGTCGTCCGTGAGAAACGAGCGATGGGCGAGCGATCCATTTTTCAAGCCGTTATCGAACCGAAGTCGCTAAAATCCGCAGTACTAAAATTTGGAAGTCCAATTGTCGCCTCGTTCTCGGCAAAAACAATTATCGTTTAGGAGATATTATTTGGGAGAAAAATCAGGAAAAATCAATTCGCTCCGAATTGCATCAAATAAATATGCACACATGTACACGTATACATTTTTCTGCGGATATCATATTATGTGCGCGCGCGCGCGCGCGCGCGACACACGCTCGGGGCATTGTAATACTCGACGTTATTAATTCCCGAGTCATCACCTTCGAGAAGTCGCCCGGCCATCTTTGACCGTGACGTCATAAACCGAGGAATCCCGTCGGATTCTGGAGAAAATGCATCCGCGCGGCGGCGAAGGGGAAAAAGGCCGCGCAGGCCCGACGATACGCGAAGCGGTCGTTACGCGCATCTGAGAAATCTCACGTTTTGATGGAGAAAGTCACACGGAAAAGCGAAAGAAGTCGACAAACGATATGTACGTTCGCCGACACTTGTCTCTTTACCGACGGCGAGATCCCCCAGATCGTCGCCGCCGTGCGCGATTTAAGCTCGGCAACGCGTCGAGCTTCCCCCCCAAGTCGTTAAAATTCCACGTAAAAACGACAAATAACGATAGCGATAACGAACATCATGATAGACGGCCGAGATTCGACGTTGTAAAAAAAAAAAGAAAAAGAAAAAGAGCTGAAGAGAGCGACTGGCGTCGTCGCGCACCGTCTGTACATGATACAACATGTCTACAAGATAATAATAAATTGAATTTTTAATATCACGTTAAAAACTAATCGTCGAAATTTGGACAGGCACGCGAACTTCCACAAGACCGGCCGTCTTCAATAACACCTCGTCGGTGTCGCGAGTCCCCGTCCCGCCGCGCCGCGCCGAGACGAGACGAGGGCGCCGTTCGAATCTCGCGCCGCGCGTCCCTGCGTAGCGCGCGGCGGACCCCGTGGCGCGTTGTTATGATCTATCATGGCGGAATGTAGTGTTGTGGCTGCTCAGTGTCTATGTCAATTTTAGAGTGGTTGCAGCTCAGGGGTAAAGGGTGCGTGCGGCGACGCGAGCCGACGGCGACTGTCACGGGTATTCGCGCGAGATAATCGTGTTCCTACGAGCGAGCGTATCGCGGGAGTGGCCACCACGTACCACGGGCTCTCGTTCGTCGCCGCCGCTGCCGCTGCCGCCGTCGCCGCCACCGCCACCGCCACCGCCGCCGCCGCCGCCGCCGCCGCCGCCGCCGTTGTCGCTGTCGCCGTCGCCGTTGCCGCCGCCGCCGCCGCGGGAAGAGGATTTGTACACAGCGGAGCGGAGAGCGCCGCACGCGCAGCGTTCACCGGACCGGAGTACCAGCATCCGAGCCGACGAGCCTAACTGTCGTGTATACCGATACGTCGCGGCACGTGAGAGTCGCGGACACGCGAACTTTTCCCGCGCGCGATCCGCCTCCCGGATAGAGCTCTCCCGCGGAGGATCGCGCCAGGAAACGCGCCTACGGTCCGTCCGACGAACGGCGCGTAGACGCGGCTCGCGAACGCCACGACGCCGTCGGGGGAACAGCCTGGAGAAAACGCGACATCCATGACGCGCGTCCATTGCTCCTGCTACACGTCGAGTTTGCCGTTTCACGGAACACGCGTATCCTCGCCGTGATCGTCGGCCGATCGAGGCCGGAGTCGACTGGTGTATCGCCTGTGCACGTTCAGCGCCGCACGAGGTACCGTCTGAGAACCACGAACGTCGGACGCCGCTTTTCATGCAGCGCCTTTCGGCAGGGAGACACTGACACGTTACTGAACGTTTTGTTTATGTATGACGTGTGACGCAATAACGATAAACCTTGATGGGCCATACAAGGGCATGCGGAAGTCTAACATATCTAGGTTTCTGTCCATTTGTTGCTCCGACAGGTATCTGAGAATTTTCCCATAGAGTTAACTGCCGAGAAAGCCAAAGATCGAGTGAATCCAGAAAGGCATGCGGAGTAGTTGGTGATACGGAGAGTGCACTAATTAGTTTTACAATATGACGGATACACGTAGAAGAGTAAAACTGTATGCTCTTAATGCAGATAGGCAATGGGACGATCGTGGTACGGGACACGTTTCCTCTTCCTATGTAGAAAGATTAAAGGGGATTTCCCTTTTGGTAAGAGCGGAAAGCGATGGCTCCCTCCTGCTGGAGAGTAAAATACAACCTGATACAGCATATCAGAAACAACAGGTAATAAAAGAATTTCATGAATTTGCTCCTCTTATGACTCTCTCTCTTACAAAGATCTATGACCTTTTTTTAACCATAATTGGTATTATTGATTAGATATGATATTGATATCTGACTATCTTGTGCAAAGTTTCCCGATCTGGTTGTAATATTTGTGAATAATGGGAAACTGAGTGAATAAATTAATATATTTCTTTAATTTACTCACTATAGAATTCAATAAAATAAAAAAAAGAATTTTTTAAATGTTACAAATTATTTCCTAATTATAAAATATTTAGCATTTTTATATATTATAAAACAATTAACATTTTCTTATATTATACACATTAATATTTTAAATATATATATGATAATTTATGTGGCATAATGCATATATGACTATGTACAAATAAATATGTATGATTTTAGGATACTTTGATAGTTTGGTCTGAAGGAGATAATTTCGACTTAGCCCTAAGTTTTCAAGAAAAGGCTGGCTGTGACGAAATATGGGAGAAAATTTGTCAGGTTCAAGGCAAGGATCCATCTGTAGAAATTACACAAGACATTGTGGAAGAATCTGAAGATGAGCGGTTCGATGATATGTCAGATGCAGCACCGCCTATCGAATTACCTCCGTGTGAACTTAGCCGATTGGAAGATATTAATGAGCTCATAGAGAATTGTTTAACGTCGCCAATGAGAAAAGAGAAATTAGCAGTGGCACTAGAGTCCGAAGGTTACATTAAGAAATTGCTAAATCTTTTTCGTACATGCGAAGATTTAGAAAATATTGAGGGTTTGCATCACCTTTATGATATATTTAAAAATATTTTCTTACTCAATAAGAATGCATTGTTTGAAGTTATGTTCAGCGACGATACAATTTTCGACGTTGTTGGTTGTCTGGAATACGAACCAACGTTATCTCAGCCAAAGAGGCATAGAGAATATCTTCGACAGTTAGCCAGATTCAAACAAGCAATTCCTATAACAAATACCGAACTATTAGCTAAAATCCATCAAACATACAGAGTTCAATACATTCAAGATGTAGTGCTGCCAACCCCGAGTGTATTCGAGGACAACATGCTGAGTACATTGAGTAGTTTTATATTCTTCAATAAAGTTGAAATAGTGACTTTGATACAGGACGATGAGAAATTTCTTACTGAACTTTTTCGTCAGTTAACGGACGAAACAACTTTAGATAGCAAGAGACGCGACTTAGTCCTTTTTTTAAAAGAATTTTGCAACTTTTCGCAAAATCTTCAGCCACAGGGAAAGGAGGCGTTTTATAAAACATTAACAGCACTTGGTATACTTCCTGCTTTAGAAATTACTTTGGCGATGAATGATGCACAGACAAAAACGGCCAGTATAGATATATTGACTTATATCGTGGAATACTCTCCAAGTGTTGTACGAGATTATACATTACAACAGATAAATAACACGGAACAGGACCAAATGTTAGTGAATGTAATAGTTGCTCAACTTGTTGGGGACAGTGATCCTGAGTTGGGTGGAGCAGTGCAGTTGGCTGGTGTACTACGTTTACTTCTGGACCCAGAGAACATGTTGGCTTCTGTTAACAAATCAGAAAAGACTGATTTCTTAAATTACTTTTACAAGAATAGTATCGGTACTCTAATAGCCCCTCTCCTGGCAAACACGATTGGAGAACGACCTGCGAGAGAGGATTACAGAACAGTACAACTTTTGGGATTGATCTTGGAATTGTTATCATTCTGTGTGGAGCATCATACGTACCATATTAAAAACTGCATATTGAATAAAGATTTACTCAGAAGAATATTGGTATTAATGAAATCAACACACACATTTCTAGTACTATGTGCATTAAGGTTTATGAGAAAGATTATAGCATTAAAGGATGAGTTTTATAATAGGTATATAATTAAGGGTAACTTGTTTGCACCTGTATTCGATGCATTTGTAAGAAACAATGGCAGATACAATCTTTTAGACTCGGCTATATTGGAAATGTTCGAATTTATCAAATTGGTAAGTAGAAATTGCTTTGCTTTGTTTTGCTCTTGATAGAGAATAGATACAATAGAATTTGTAACATTGTACTATGATTTATACGTTTTGTTATGATGTTTCAGGAGGATATTAAGTCACTATGTTCACATGTTGTTGAAAACTTTTCAAAGGAACTGGAAGCAATTGATTACGTACAAACATTTAAGGCATTGAAGTTAAGGTATGAACAACATCAAGACAAATTGAAAGATCGTGATAGAGCTACAATTGACAGGTATACACATTAAAATGTATCTTTTTTATACTTATAATGAAAAGAGAATAAAGGATACAATTATGTGGAATACATTATACGACAAAACAAACGTATTGCTAAGAACTGACAGTATAATTTTATTTTATAAAGTATTGAAATTATTTATATGTATAGTGTCCCATCAATCTTGCGAAATAGTCGGTATCGAAGGGACCAGAGGCAGCTAGACGAGGAAGAGGAACTATGGTTTAATGAAGAAGAAGAGTTTGATGAAGGTTAGACAGTGATGTCACAATAGCAACAGATCTTATATTTCCAATTTTTACTGAAATACTATTGTCATCCTCAATCTCGTTTTTTGTAGATTCAAAAAGTCATCAACAACAACAGCAGCAACAGTCTGTATTAAACAACAATACTGCTAATAATAATATTACCTCGCAACAACCACAGATCAATAATAGCTCGTCAACAACGAATGAATCACCAATTGCTTCGGATATAAATCCTACTCCGGCTGTTGGCACTGTAGAAAAAACAGGAACTGCATTGTTTAAAAAGGTAAAACAAGAGAGATACACACATACATACATTTGGAGTATTATAGTACAGCATTGTTTTTTTTAATATGAAATTAAAATTATTAATATTCAAATCTATGTAATAATTAAATTGGCTTTTAAATTGCAATTTGCATCAACAAATAATTTTATGTTAATCTATAGATTTTATGTGAAATTAAGATTTTAGATAAATTTAATTTCCAGGGGTTAGTCGATTATGAAGGAGATTCAGATGAGGAGGATGAAGATTCGGAATTAAGTCCTTCCCCAAAACGACAACGATTGTCATAGTAGGCAAACTTGGAAAGAACAAGAACATTTGTGATTTTTAATTGCTATTATCATTTCATGACCCTCCTACGTGTAAAAACAGATCTATCTCCTCATTGTCGGAAGAGACATAGATTGAGCTTTCTTGCTAGGAATGGACACAACAATAAGTGCTTTTAAAAAAAATGTATGGTGGATACTCATCCATAGGTCTGTCTGTGTTGACACGTGTATAGTATGTGAAGCGTAAATAGGGTCTGAATGAAAATTAAGTAAGTTATGTCGGTCAAGTGTATCGATAAAGCAAAGGAAGAATGAACTTTCTTTAATGAAATGAACAGTGGTAGTATTGTGGCATAATATGATGTAGCACGATGTACTGTATAATGCGTTAAAAAAAATAACAGATACTAAACAAATCATAGAGAGTCCATTCCACTTGTCTGGAAACATCTTGTGCACTAGGGAAGATAATCTCATGGATAATTATGAATAGTCTAAGAAGATTTGGCCAAATTAGCCAAGTTTAGTGACTTACAGATACACAGGAGATCGAAGCGTATGCTTAGATAGACACAGTGATAAACTAAGATGTCACAGTTGAATTGTGACTAAATTGCGATCACAGTGTATCACAGTTATCTGGTAAGTCTGTGAAGAAGGAACTTACAATATGTTGTAAGATAAATTCGAAGAAGACAAAGAGTACATGATGTACCGCACAAAAAACAATCGAGCGTTTTGTTTTGCCATTCGTAAATTTTCTATCGCCTACTGTGCGATAGAGAGAGCGGTTCTTCAAGGGGTCAGGCACTATGAAACTTTATCCAGTTCGACGGAAGTAGTATTTAGTTTGTATATATATGTATATTTGTAACGATTGTAAAACACAACCACACTCATGGATTAAGCAAAAACATGCAGTTTCTTTAAGGATTCAGTTTCCTTTGAAATACTTTCAACTAGCTTTCGGTTGTCAATGTAAGTAGTAGTAATTGTACAATAAATATTTGATTTATGTATATTTATCAGTCTGCACTTCATGCCCAATGTTAATCCTTGATGTGTAAAGTATAACCTGAATGTATCGCGAAACGCTTGAATATTAGGCTTATGTATAAAATATATTGTTCGTATCTACATGATGGGCAAAGTGGAGCCAGAAATGGCAGGAAAGCGCTTTGTAAAAGCGAACTTATACACGATTTAAATTATAAACACTTTGTTAAATTATAAACATGTTTATAATACAAATAATATATAATTTATATATGGGATAAAAAATAATGTCAGAAGATGCAATATAAAATCTTAATTTGTATTTGTGCTATTAAATTTAACAAAAGATGTGTGAAATGTTTTATTAAATCACTTCATCTTGTAGAAGTGGATAACATTTTGAAACTAGATATAATTGCTTTAAATTGAAATTTAAGTTTAACTTTACAGTATCATATCAAAAGAATAGATTTATCTATTTAAATCAGCTCCAGAAAAAAAGTGTCTGCTTTGGACCGATCATGCAACCGGTAAAGCCGACAAAGAAAATTTAATATTTTAGCATTTATTATTATATTATAATTCTTAAAGCGTATCGCATTAATAACATTCATTTTGGCATTGTTTTTGATTGCGTTGTTTTTACAGAAAAGTACTACAAATTAATGTACAGATTTTTCAACGATATGCCTAATACCCGAAAGAATTTCCAAGACTGCTTTAGGACTGTAAGTACATAATGCTTGAAAGATTGCAGTGGAGATACACATGTACACATATACATATATATTAACTCTTACTATACCGAAAGGGATTTATAGAAGTTAATTCAATCACAAGATGAACAAATTGTGAATATCTGAGTAGGCAAATTCGCTGGAGCTGAGTGATACATGTACATAAAATGTTGTGTAACTTGGACTGATCACAAAAAGAAGAAATGTAACAAAGGCTAATATTAATTAGTTAAGTAAGATAATGCTGAGTAATGTTGTTCTTTATGTGTTTTACATATATCCAATTTATTCGATAATAAAGAACAAATATTAAGCCTAGAATGTTATTGGGTGTAAAGAATGTAATTAAAAAAAAGAAGAACAAATGAATTAATATCTAAGTGATATTAGAGAATAAAAATGCGGTCACGTGCTATTTAAATTGAGAAATTTGATATATACATTTGTACAGAATGTGTTACGCTCTTATCATACATTTCGTCATCAATAACATACTTGATTATTGTTTGCAAGCTTCGACATCTTTGTTTTCATTTTTATATTAAATTTTTAATATGTATCATATTAAATTTTAAAATTTTGAAGAAACGTAATGAACTGAACATATTTTCCTATCGTTACGAATTCATATTTATAAAATAAAAATATACTTTTAATATGAAGTAAAATAAAACCTTTAATCCAATTAAATTTACAAGCACAAGATCGTTATAATCTCATTTATTGGCTGCTCTGAAGATGTTGATGTTTTATCATATGTCTTCTATTAAATATAATATTTCATATTTATTATGGTATTATATTATATAATATAGCATTGAACATATGATATGACAGTCTAAAACATTCTGCCTCAAAACCGTCGCCGAGATCGCAACATACATTTTTCAACCGTCACATCGATATAATATTAAAGGAAGAAGATATATCGAGACGTGCACACATTGTACAATATTACATGCTAATATTAGCATGTGTTTTAATTATGTAATAAAACAAGGAACTTTTTCTTTAAGAGTATATATACATATATACAGACATATATATATATATATATATATATATATATATATATGCGCAGAAAAAGAAATCTTTTTATATGAAAAGCTATTCGAGAATTTTGTGAATTAAGAACAAGCATAAGATATACAATCCTGTGTGTATTATGGTAATAAGTGAATGAATTGTAATTGAAAAAAGATATTTTGCATTTTATTCTACTGGGGAATGAAAGAAACAATCAGGCAACAAAAGTGATATCTAAATGCAGGATTCATAGCACAAAACACGCAACTATTGTAAAGAAAGCTGTTTAACTTTTACGAATTCTTTGCGAATTCTTCACACAATATTGTATCATCAGATTCTAATTTGATTATGACGAACAGATCATTTCTAACGTTGAAATTAGTTGACTATTCTAGTATTAAGTAGGATCGATATCCGCAGCGACAGAAAAAGAGATAATTAAATTTAAAAGTTATGGAATTATATATATATAATTATAGTTATAGTAAATATATGTATTAAATATCCATGACACATTTCTATATATATGTATATATTATATAATTGAGACAATTTATTTTGCATGCTGCAGATAGTCATTGATTTCCATTATTCGACATAGAAATATACGTTAATATTTTATTAAATAATGATGAAGAAAGTTAGGTATTTATACATATAGCGTACTTATTGCTGGTATTATGCTATGAATCCATTTCATTTGTTAGAAAGTAGACTGCAAAAAGTGAGAATGATAAATGTGTGTTATACAAATACAGTGTGTTGTAGAAGTGCGAAGAGTATTTAATTAAATAAAATTTTAAATTAGATGAATACTTGTTAGCGAAGCTAATCTACCTTAATATCTACTTTGAGTTCTTGTTGAATAACACAATATGCTTGTTAATTAATGTGATTTAATCTAATTTATATATGTGAATATGTGACATATTAATCTAATTATGTGAAATAATTGTAGATCTTCAAACATCATTTTATAATACTTTTTCGTATATTTATATTTATAAATGTGCATTTTAAATCTTTATTATTGAATATTTTATACTTATACAAACATATTCTTGTACAGTAGTGAGAAAAAACATTCTTTAAAATGCAGTATTCTTTTTTTTCTTAAACTTAGTTTTGCTTAAAAATCAGACTTTTGATAAGATAAAATAGTATATGGGTGGATGTATTTGCAGATATTAAATATGTTTTACCTTTTCCTTAATGAAAATATTCTTAGGAATAAAAATATTCTTAAAGCAACAAGACGTAAAAATATAAAAACAATTCGTAGATTTTCGCACATTTCTCGCAAACTATATCTGATGCACAACGTTTAAGTACAATCTTGCATGTACTACTTTTCTAGATATCACAATTATTTAGTCTTGTATGAAGCACTTTACTGGAATTGCGTGTTTAAGATTTTTACAATCAATTATAAGAAACCAATATATAATATATTTTATATATATATATATATATGTATATAATAATGCGGGATTAAAATTACTTATGCACAACTTCAGCTTTCAGTCGGGCTGCAAGAGCCCTTCGTACTTGAAGTATTGAAGGATCTATAGCTTGTGCTGCTTCTAATTCTTGTTGCCCTTTCATAGTCGCTTCAGCAACTACTCTAGCCGAACTCGGCCGAGTTTTGTTCATCTCTAACTGTTGGCTCCTAGCTTCCTTTTTCAAAGCTACAAGTTTATCTCGTCTGGCTTTTAAATATTCTTGTCTTTTTTTAATATCTTCTGTATCCATCTACAATAATTTAAATAATATAATATATTTTTGTTTTCATATACATTATTGCAAATTGAAATTCTCTACTCATTTTTGTAAAAAATTATTTGTATTTTATTGATATCGCATAAGTGTAACCCAAGCAGCACAAAATATTGGGCCAATGTTATATTTCCAGCGGCCAACAGTTGGCCAACTATTAATTGCTACTCGGGAAGTAAATTAAAAGTAATACCTCATCTTCATCAGATTTCTTTTTTGAAGTCAGTATTGGTTTGAGAGGCTCGGTCTTCCTTTTGAGTTGAAGTTTATCTAACGGTTCTTTGTCAACAGATACGGTGGCACACTCAACTTCTTCCGTTGACTCGTCGTCCGAAGTATTCCTAGAGTCGTCTTTCGATCTTCTTAATGCTTCTTCCAATAACGCTCTTTCGTTGTGATATTCGGCAGCTAAACGCTCGTGTTCAGCAATCAGTGTTGTTTCCGAGGATATACCTGGTTCCTCTTCGCTTTGATCTTCCAGAACACGTTTGCTGCGCACACATACGAAAGATAAATTATTCCTATTCCTTGGGTATACAAATTGCTTCGATTTTTATAAACATCTCTCATTTTTATGCAGCAATACATATGTTGGCTAGTATATTAATATGATATAACGTACTGTATCAAGTCCTCCATGACCAGTTCGTCGTCAAGGAAGCCATCCGTCTCGTACACGAGGGAGGCAGGTGTGAGACCGTATTTTTGTTCGATCATATTTAGCGCCTGCAGCTGGAGCTCCAGGTTCTTTTGTATCATCATCCTTTTGAATATCTCGTACTCATTCGCCGCCCATATTTGTTCGAATAGATTCTGTAAAACACGCGGCGGAACGTATAATTTTTAAAAAGAGAATGACAGCATTTGTTAATAGAAAATATAGGCAAATTGTACAGTGTGATTTTTACGAACTTCTCTATTATTTATTTTTTATGTATATTAATCTCTACACATATTATATGCAAAGCCAGTGTTCTTTTCTTCTTAATAATACACGCGAATTTCTCTTTTAATTTTATAAAACAAACGCGAGTGAAACATAATTCGTCGTATACGCGAGCGTGTGTTAATAATAGTCATACTTGTTGAAAATGTATTGGGATCTTTGTATCTCTGTTAACGGTACACGCGTGTTCGAATTGTTCCGGTGTGATACCCATGTCTTCCATAAAGCATCCGAGCAGCAGATCGACTAAGTTTTTGTACTCCTGATATATTTTCCGATACTCTTCGCAGTCTTCGGTGTTGGCCTCGAAAACTACAACATATTGGGAAAACTTTATATACTTATTTACGTTATATTACAGATAAATACGTCTTATATTTGGTGGAAAATTTTCAAATTTCATGAAGGCTTCTACTTTCGTTGCGGAAAAATTATACTTGAATATATTCCGAAAGATATCAATGTATAGTATTCCTGTTACAAGCTATAAGATTTCTCTTTTCTTTTTTTTTACTAAGTATTAAAAAAATTTCAGTCGAAGAATTAACAAGTTCCGTCGATAGAAAATAAAGAAAATATTTCCGGTAGCTGTACAAACCGAGGGACTTTTCCTCGATGAAGGTCAGCAGAGGCGAAGACCAAATAGGACCTTGCAAAAATCCAATCAATGAATCGAACACCCAAGCGCTCTCATCCTTATCATTCATTTCGCCCAAATTATTTTTAATGTCACTGTGAATTCGCTCACTTGCGAGTGTCTGCTCTACGATCGCATATACGTCTCCGACACGATACTTCTCTCTTAACTCTTAGCAAATTGTAGTCATAGTTACGACGGACAAAACATGAGCCGTTAGAATTGCGCCGGTATTATTCATTGGGATCGATGCGCGTCTTTTCTTCCGGTTTCGATTACAGGCAGAAAGATACAGGTATAGATACCCGGAAATCACTGTGGTATATGCAGAGGATTTCGATATCTATCACCCGTATTCATAGTCCTTCCTCAAAGAATAAGGATTCCTTGTTTAGCCGGTTTAGCCAATAAGGAAACCCGGTTTAGCTAAACAAGGAGTCCTTATTCCTTGAGGAAGGACTATGAATACGGGTGTACATCTTGATATAAATATCGGGTCATAAAGAACATCCGTTTTCGAGATAGTAAGAAAGAGATGTCCAATCAAATATATCAAGATGCAAATTATTAAAACTGCTCGAGATAAAAGATTTAATTCTTATAAACTGCAAGAAAAATTTCATTTATTTACAAAATGCGAAACGTACACTAATTTATACGATATTTTTAATTTTTGTAGTACACGGTATTTTTTGTGCAAGAACACTTAATTTTATGTCTTCTGGAAAGAAAAGGATAAGATTGATCCGAATTATTTATTTAAAATTCGAAAATAAAATCTACTATTTTAAGAATATTTCTCGATATCTTTTGTTACAGAAAAATATACGTGTAACAGAATTTAAAAATAATCTACCTACAAAGAGAATTCGCACGAATTCATGTGCTAATAATGACTGTAAAGATTAGGACGCCTTTGACCAAACTCTGATTAACTTAATCGGCGATTAATTTATCAAGCAATACCCGTACTATTTTGTCAGCGCAATTAATTTTTTTGTCGTTTAATACACGAAAAGAAAGATTAGATTAGGACGACGAATTATATAATCAGAAATTTTGCAGCAAGCAATTCGAATAAATCGCAGATTAAATTAATCAATGTTTAATTAATTTCACCCACGTCAATACAGGAAAAATTCATAAATTTCTTTTCAAAACTTCGCCGTCCCT
>NJRQ01000701.1:18507-43164 GCA_003063805.1 Aphaenogaster ashmeadi
AAACAATACTTTTGAATAAGACATTTTATGCAGATTAAACTTCACCGCGCTGAATGCGAGACGGCAGTGGTGAATATTTTGTTCTACAAATTGAAAAGTATTTGCCCGCGATCCAATCCGAGATTGTTGCAAAGCAGAATTCACGACAAAATCTCGTGAATGCGAAACAATACATTTGAATAAGACATTTTATGCAGGGTAAGTTACCCAGGGAGAAATGGCAATCTGATCGACATCGATCAGATTGCCATTTCTCCCTGGGTACCTAGAGCACAGTAACGTTTTAAAAATGTATTAAAATTGTACAGACTGGACATTTCATACACATTTAAGATGTCCATATTAAAGTCTAAAACATTTTAAAGACATTTTAAAAACATTCAGCGTTATTCTTCTGGACATCCCAAAAATGTTCAGTTTAAGGATTGAATGGATAAAAACTGAACTTCTTTAGAACATTAGATGATTTGAAGCAGACAAGGACTTGGTTAGGTGTGGTGAGTGCGTGTGGATGCGTGCGGCGCTGAGCGTGTGTGAATTAGTCTATTGTTAAGCAATTAGAAGATTTGAAGCAGACAAAGCAATTATTCTATTTGCCAAACAATTAAACGTAATTATGTTTTCACTTTTGGATTCAATTAACTACATTCAATTGCTAGGCGCGGCGAACAAGCTTAGCTGCTTTGCCTGCTTCAATTTGCCTAAATTTTACATTTTTAATGTATAATGTATTGGTTAATTTATTTATTTTTATAATATTGTAGCTGCGATTAATAAAATAAACTCCTAACATAATATTTTTTATTATTTAAATCTTCTTATTTTCAATTCCTCATTTTAACTTCTTAAATTAAATCTTTTTATTTTCAATAATAAATTTTGATATCAACTTTTGTTAAAAAATAAAATGTAAATAATAAAAGAAATAAAAATAACTTTTTACTGAAATTATTGTCAAGTGAGCCTGTGTTTGATCCGCTATTTATGATTCGTTTGATATTTTCAGAAAACTTAATATTTTTGTCAAAGAAAAAAAGAGAAAAAGAGAGACGTAAAAAAACAAGTATTAATTACACGTTTGCATGAAATCGTTTTTTCTTACACAAGCATGCAAGTGAAAATGTCTAATTATTATGTGTATTTATTATCTCTTTCTTTCTGTTATTTTTATCTACTTAGTGCAGATTCTGATTAAAGAATTTTTACTGAATGCTCCCAAATAAAGACTATTGACTGTACTACTACGACAATTTTTTGGGCGTATTAATATGTATATATATAAAAAATGGATATTTTATAAAATTTCTAATATAAATATATACTTTAAGTATACATCCAACGCAATGGGTGCGTTCAGGGCACCTATTATGCAACTGCCGGAAACCGATTCCGATCGGAATGATTCCGTTTTCTCTAGAAAAGACAATAGAAATCTAGGAAATAACTAAACAATTCCGATCGGAATCCATTCCGAACAAGTCCATAATAGGTGCCCAGGAGACACAACCGTTGCAGCATCGTCTTGTCAACACTCGACGTTGATTTGTTGGTTCCAGAAGTAAGACCAATCACGTTCGATTGCTTACTCAACGGTTGTGTCTCCTGAACGCAGCCTATGATACGTTCTAAAACCGTTTATATATTAGATCTATGGATATTTGGGCTAAATAAAATCCAATATTGGACGTCCACTGGGAGAGAGTGTGTGTGTGTCCTCTGTTACAATGACAGAATGTGCGTGTGTATGTGTGTATCTGTTACGTCAAATTTTAAACTCCAGATGGAGTTGGACATAAATAATTTCTCGTATACAAGAATAGGTATAATTGGTATAATAGACAGAAATGTACATGATTCCTCCTTCATTCCTGAACTTAAATTTTTGGAAGGTGGGATTTTACATGTAACATCCCACCAATAAATTGAAACAAACATAAGTTATCATCAGGTGAGAATATGACAGAGAGAACGAGAGTCGACGACTACGCGCTCTCACGGCGCGCTAGGGAATTTCGGTCGGTCGGAGGTCGCGATGGAAAACACTGCTGTGGGTGCCGGCAGCGCCGGGCGCGCCGGGCACGGTGCACGGTCTCTACACCGCGGGGCGGCCGATCACAGCGCCCGTGAAAACGCGTTGTCGGGTTTGCCAGCGTCCGCCGCCGCGGCGCGGCGACAGAGTCAACATCCGGCGACGCAGAGATGCGCACGTTTCGGCGCTCGCCGAGGGGAGAAGGACGCCGCGATCGCGATTTCGGGACATGAAAGTGAGATGAATGGTCGCGATACGAGGACGAGGGCCTGAGGAGCGCTGGGCTTCCGGGACAGAACAATACGCGAGGGCGATTCGAAATCCGTTGCCTCGTCCGCGATCGTTTCACAACGTTGTCGCGTCCCCGCGACCGTCGTCGTCGTCGTCGATCCGTCGGACGGTCACGGCAGAGCCGCGCCGATGCGCCGTGCGCTGCGCGTTCCTCGTGAGTGCTGCTGCTGCTGCCGTTGTTGCATCGAGAGCGGCGCGGTCTCGTCGTAGGGCGCGTTACTCGCGCGGGCTCCCCCGCGTCCTCCCGCCCGACTCGAGGACAATAACGGAGCCGCCGTCGTCATCGTCGTCGGCCGCCGCGTGCATCCCGCCCCCGATCCGCGCGGCTCCATTATCCCGGCGACACCGTTGCCGCGCCGAGGGAACCGTCTCGCATCTGAAGCGGCGGACCGGTCCTTCCCTCCGCCCCCTCTGCTGCCTCTCCCCCTTCCCCTGCCCCCACCGTCGGCGACCCGGCGAAGCTAGGCTTGCCGCGAGACAGCAAACACGGCGTGGACACATCGGACACGAGGTACATCGGCGCGGCGTGCTCCGCTTTTTCTCAGACTCCGCGAGCCGCGATCGCGGGAGGGGAAAGAAGGAGAGGGTTAGGAAGCAGCCAGGGCTGGCGTTGTGCGTGTGCGTGTGTCCTAAAAAGGGACACGGGTGTCCCAGAGAGGACGGGGAGGGAGAGCGACACGCCGGGGAATGTACGTCGGCTCCGAGAGACACCCGGCGCTCGCTGTCGAACCGTAGTCTCGCATTTTCGCTGCGCGAGAGAAAGAGGCATTCGGTTTGAGCGAAAAGAGAGAGAGAGAGAGAGAGAGAGGGGGGAGAGGGAGAGAGAGAAAAACGCGTGCTCGTCCGCGCTCCGCGAAGGGAAATCAATTTTGGGCGCGTTGAACCTCCCCTCGAGTTTGGAGCTCCCGACCGGAGGAGGCGACGACGCGATGACGTTACACGAGTCTTAGCCTTTTTTCTTCTTTTCGGGCCACCCGGCGGATCGTCACGTACGTCGCCTCCCGCTCCGCACACATTGTTCGCGACGACGTCTCTCCTCGGGCCTCGGGCTAGACCACGCTACGCGACGCCCGTTTAAAAATACGACGCGCTAGACGTCCGTCTCCGAGTGACGGGATACTTATCCGGCGACGATCGAGTACGCGCGATGTTTATGTTTCTGGTCGCGAGGGGCGGGCGGGGGGGATCGAGGGTGAGGGGCGGAAAATCGTGTGTTTTGCGTCGACCGAGACTCTTTGTTGCACGATACGTCGCCACCCCGTCGAAGGCGTAACGGGGAGAGACGGCCGTTCCCGGAGGCGTTTGATTCACGGTGCATTATCAATTTATATATCTGTTCGCGTTTTCAGCGCCTCGAATCGTTATTCGAATCGTTAGCTGTGATTTCGGTTTATCCGAACGAGACTCGTTTTGCTCCGCTCTATTTGTTTTGCGCATGTGACATCGGACGAGACTCGTGACTTCTACCAGTGTTCTTCCTTTTTTTCGCGATGGATTTATGTTTTATGCATTATACACAAGAACATCGGTAGACTCGTAATTGGCTTTTTCGTAAGAATATTTTACGAATATCAATCATGGTTAGACGAAGATAAAAACACACAATGTGTATTTCATGTACTTCCATTGCTCCAAAATTGCTTGCGACAATTCTTGCTTTTATAATACTCGTCCTGTTATCTAATGCCGTTAAATTAATAATATTTGCAGAAGTTTATATGTAATTAATAATACATGTATGTTTTGTCGTAGCGTCATGTCGTCAGGAGCAGGTTCTAGTGGAACTGGACGAGGACGTGGTTCCTCCTTGGCAGACAATAAACCGGACAGTAAAGAAGCTAAGCCAAATCCAAAGATGTCGAAAGCTTTAGGAACGTCGGCTAAGAGGTAATGCGATTGACTCTTGTTTTGCAATATAGCAGTTACATGTATTTGTATTAACATTACAATAATTTGTGGTCACTAAATGTTTTTAATATTTTTATCAGGATACAAAAAGAATTGGCAGAAATCACGCTAGACCCACCTCCCAATTGCAGGTACGGTATTATCATTATCAGTTATAATTCTTTTTTTTAAATAATACTTTGAGATTATCGTTACATAATGATACGAATTATGAAACAGTATATATATTTTATGAGAATAATACGTAGATAATAGAATTAATTTTTGATTAATTCATTTTACAGTGCAGGACCAAAAGGTGATAACCTATATGAGTGGGTTTCAACCATATTGGGTCCACCAGGTTCGGTTTACGAGGGTGGTGTGTTCTTTCTTGATATACACTTCTCGCCAGAATATCCCTTTAAACCTCCTAAGGTAGGTTGATAATTTCACTGATTTTATATTGCGACAACATTTACTCATACAGGATTATTATAACATTAAAGCGAAAAAAATAAAAATGTTATTTAAAATACTGATATTTTTCCATGTAAGACTTAAAGTACTTGTATGATAAATATGTACATTAGAATATATACATTTTAAATAAGTATGTACATTAATATTTATTACATAATGCATAATTATATGTAAAGCAGATTAGTATATATTGCATTTATAATCCCCTGTATTTTTATAAACTTTTCTTTTATAAAATTTACAGTCAGTTTTAAATTACTTTATTTTAGCAAGATAGTGCGATATATATTTAATGTGTACTCCATTACAACATTTAGTTTCAAACTACTATTGGTTCAAACAACCATTAGTTTCAAACAAAAATGTGTTGCTCTACAGGTTACATTCCGGACACGCATCTACCATTGCAATATAAATAGTCAAGGAGTTATCTGCTTGGACATATTAAAGGACAATTGGTCCCCTGCATTGACAATTTCAAAGGTCTTGCTATCAATATGTTCCCTTTTAACAGACTGCAATCCAGGTAGGCATATTATTCATGATAATTTATTTAAATTTGATGTATGATATGTACATTGTGTAAATAATAAATGTATTTACGGTTCTTTTTTGTTCTCAAGCTAACATTCTGTAGATACCGTATTTTCTTTTATATAATTATTATGTGAATCTCACATAATTTTATCTTGCAGCTGATCCACTGGTAGGTAGTATAGCCACGCAATATCTACAAAATAGAGAAGAACACGATCGCATAGCGCGGCTTTGGACTAAGCGTTATGCTACATGAGCATATTCTTAATTCATATTAAACTCCTATTAGTCTCATGCCAACTTATGATCATTGCTGCTCTCATACAACTTGTCTCATATGTAGCCTGTACACATCTTTATCTATGATCATGTTGGTCAGAAAATACAAATGAGCGAAGACCGTTTGAGATCAGCTCAAACATGATTGTGATGTGCTTTTATGTAGAGTATGTAATGTGCCTAAGACGGATGAATGTGTGTGCAAGTGTTTAAACAGTGTGTTAGGGCATAACGAGACAGGAGTTTTTCACTTAAAAGTTACAATGAGATAGTATTTAAATGGATTGTATTGTTCACTAACAATACCACCCACAATGCTGCTAATGTTTCTAGAATAGGAGATAACATGAACAATATTGATAATCTAAACTGTAAGTAATTAATAGATATATAGGCGATAAGACGTAAATGTAGAGGCCCGTTTTTCCATAATTAAGCTCCCATATTTTTATATTGAATTGTCTTAAATTTAAATTATTATGTTCATACATGTGACGTCTGACTCAAGATATAGGCTAATAACATGTAACTATAATTTAGCTGCTGCAAAATTACTACATACAATTTTGTGTTCATATTGCAGTAATTGTAACGTTCTGCATGAAGCAGACGTCATGCTTGCGCTATCAGACACAATTCAATTGTCTGGGCCCATCCGCAAAAATATATTGTAACTGTAAATAAATATTATTTACTGTATACTTATATACATTCAAAAAATTTGTAATTCTGACCTGGATTTATATTCTATCTATACTACATATATATATATATATGTGTGTGTAAATTGATGTTTTACTAGTGATTGCACCAATAATCCTGGTTCACTAATTCTGATTAGCGATTTCTTATCCCTTTCTATAAATCATAGCTTTAGTTTTTAACATGGGTAAAAAAAGAAAATTTAACAATTGGCGCTAACCAATGTTGGTGCAATCCACCGCGTTCTTAAATTTTTTATTTTTTTAAATTGTATCTGTGGAGATACTTACATATCAATTTTGTTGCATACTCGAAACCTAAAGTCCGAGTGTGCTAGAAATACTTTCATTGTCTTCAATGTGTTAAGTATACATGTATTGAGCGTCTTCTGAATAATTTCTCGTAGTTTTTTATATTATGTGACAATTAGATGAACAAGGTGATTAAAGTCACTTTGTACATATCTATTCTAAAATATAGATGGTTGCTTAAAAATATCGGGTAGTGTGAGTGTAATTATAGTTTATTAAAAAAATGATAAAATATGAAGAGAAGCTTGCTTGACGAATGCTGGTATTGTACAGTTTAATGTGTAAAATAAACAGTTTACACATTCTTTTCGTCACGAAATTTGAGGAATGTAAATATTGCGTGAAATGCATGTGCAGAATATGCGAATCGCGTAAGTTCCTACTATGACAAAAATTGAATATTCTTGGACTTTAATTTAGTCAACGAACTTTGGCTTTTTATATTTTGTAAGCCAATATGCAGTTTCAATTTTATGAATTAAAGTGAGAGATAAGTCTTATATAATCCTGCCTCGGCATTGTAAATAGATCATTATACATAAGATAATACATGTACCCGCGTGCATTTGAAAATTACCGAACTATTAACAAAACGTAGATCTCGTTATTTCTATATAAAAACATCTGTATACATTAAATAAACATATATACATTTATATATGTTTATGTATGTACATTAAATAAAATGGAAATAAGAGCACTATTAGAACCGATCTAAAAGTTGAGGCGCATTAAAGTTTCTTGTAAAAAAAAGAAGGAAAGGGCAAAGCCATTTTCCTTTTATAGTATTTATCTACATGGTTTCAATGATCTAAAATTACAATACGCCGGGAACTCAGTTGATCCATGAACATTCTTCTGTTTGCGCGTATAAAAAGTATGAATGTCAAACAAAGAAGAAAAGCAAATGTACGAAGATCAGTCTTATATATTGGTAAACAATCTTTTAACTATTGATATATGAAATACAATTTATTATATGCTGGTCTCTTCGGTAGTTATTATTATTACCTTTCCTTATCTTTTCTTAAAGGTAATCTTTTTAATTATATTCTGCGAGGTTTAAATTTACAGATTAAATTGTAAAGATTCATAAGGAAAAAAATGGGAAGGATTTTGATTGAAAACACTACTTAGTGTCATTAAATTTATTAGTATACATAAAAGCTAGATGAATATGTGCTAAGGACATGTTGGCTCCTAAAATGCCGTAAATTAGTTACATTGTAATAACGAAATTACATTTGTATCACTTTAACGATACTGACTAATAATTTACGTTTATAGTAAAAATAATATAAGCAGCCAAAATAGAATTTAGTACAAAGTCATTTGTGTATATGTGTGTGTGTTGTGTGTGTGTGTGTGTGTGTGTATATATAATATATATAATATATTGTATATATTGTATGTAAAATACCAATGTTAGTTAATACTGATTACAATAATCTTCGTCAGTCTTTTGCGTTGCCTGGTATAATTAATACATACAGAGTCTAAAATTTTTAATTAAAATCTCTGGCAAACAGATGATTTTATATAATGAAAAGGAGCAAACGTTCTGGATAAGTGCTAGTTTCGAAGCTACATTGCGCATGGTCGGGAGATTAATATCATTGAAATGCTTTCTAATCTCTATTAACTTATAACATAAACGTTACTATGTTAGGCACACTTTAATATCTCATAGCTATTATTTCTATGTTTCTGCAATTATGGTTATCCTACGGACGTTCATGTTTATTTCTGAGATCTTGTGCATTTGCCACTGTGTATGTGTGTGTGTGTGTGTGTGTGCCGATGGTAAATTTAAATTATTTCAACATTATTGTAAAATAGTAAATATATCAATACTCTTTGTTCTTACATATAAATTATTTGCAATAAATACGTTCTCCATTTTTTCAGACATATACGTTCTAGTAACGTTCGGTATATATGTCTAAAGGAATGTTTATAAATTTTCATGCATTTGTATACACAAGACTACAGAAACTTACATAATTCAATTTGAGTCGTGGTACTTGAATTCGTGAAATCGACAAGACGCAGTGAAATTTCTAATTTTTTTTTCCCTTTCATTTGTTACGTATAAATCTAAAAAGAATATATTGTACATTTTCAATGTACTTAAATGCACGTAATGTTATTTAATGGCATCCAATTGGCATCAATTTTAAATTGCATTTAAAAAATGTTTCTCCTTTAAATGGAAGCAAATGAATAAGTAGTTTTATATTATAATTCATTCTCATTTAATTCCTTTTCCAATATTATTGAAAGCTCTTTCAATATTCGAAAAAGGAATCCTATGAATAAAGTTCAAGAAAAGTCTTTTCATAGTTTTAATGTATTACATAATCGTTCTAAATCATTTATTTCTTTTCAGAAATAACTCGGTATTCAGTAAAAATAATCTTAATATTTTTGCTTTGGTCCCAAATATGAATGAACTTAACACTAAACATGCACAAATGTTTATGTAGCAATAGACTGTCAATAGCATATAATACAATGAAGCACAAGAGAATCAATATCAGAGTTCGCTGACATTACAAGCTAAATTATTGACAGGATAGAGCTAGTTAGCTTCCATTTGATACTCCATTTAAATCGAGCTAAATGTTAAGATGCGCTAATTTTGTTACATTATTGGTACATAATGTACAGAATTTTTGTGTACATCTGATATTACACAATGACACTATATATACACGCATACGTATATATATTTCACGGGGCACCGTCGATTACGAATAAGAGTACACTGCCTTTTCTTTATTTTCTTCGTAGAACACAGAAAATCATTTATAAATTTAATACAAGATTACTACAACATCGTATATATTATAAGTATTAGAGACTGTATTTTGTCGAGAGAAAAAGAGATGAGGAGGCATTAAAAACAGATGCCAAGACTGCATGTACTCAAATATAATATATACTATTTTATGGTAATATTAAATTATCAGAACACAAGTTTGCTTGCAATTAACCGTTACACAATTTGTCCATTCTGCACTCTGAGGAAGATTATGCAGAAATAGCTCATTCTTTTTTGTTCGTTTAAATCTGACAAAAAATTAAGAGGAATGATGACTACATTGAATGCTATTTCCTATAATGATACAGATTGTATATAATTCGCAAAAGATTACCAAACTTCAGGTATAAACGTATCACATGAAAAAATAGATCAGACATTATATCATGGCACATAATTTAACAGGCACCTTGTCATACGTGTGCCAAAATTGATCAACGTTCCATTGGTAATCTCTGTAAACGGGATCGTATACATTTTCGACTAGTTGTTCTCTTTCCATTTTGCTTTCATATTGCATGTGACATATATTTTTGGCAGATATTGGCAGTAATTTGACATTAAATTTAATAGGATATGTTAATATTCAATGCATATTGCTATATTCCATGTTTTTTTTTCATTTTATAAGAAAAAGCGAAGTAAAGAGAGATGCCAATTTGCATTCTCTCTGAAGTATGTAATTTCACATGCGTTACATACATACGTACCGAAACATCACTAACTTAAGGTATCGCTGTACACTAAATACTTGTGACATCATTCCTCTTTAAGTATATATTTGTAAGCACAATAAGAATGATTACGGTCGTAATGAATCTACAAGTATTTAATCAATGTATGATGAACAATATTATGAAAAATGCCTCCTAATTGATGGCAGATCAGTGTGCTGTGGTTTCGCTGTAAGTAAAAATATTAAATCACTAGGTATGAACATAAAATATTTGAAAAAAAACATCTAGTTTTACGGCATATTAAGCAATATATTCGTATATAGTACAAACAACGAAAAACAAAAGATAACATTTCACAGTTTTTGTGTGATATTATATCATTAAAATGTAGATTTCAATAACAGGTATTGCCAACATTGGCTTGAAACGACACTTTATAATCAAGTTGAAGCAATTGCATTCTATTGCTGTTTAACTGAGTATAAATAATCTTATTGAAATAATTTTGTTATGAATTATACTTTACTATAATTTTCATATAACATGAATAACTATTACGTTTTGTCTATTTCTATACACTTATACATCTCGTAAGACATTTTTCATGATTGTAACACTATGTAAACTTTACATTGTGGTAAACAACAAAATATCTTAATGTTAGATATATAGTATTTCTTGTTTATATTGAACGCTCAGCACGCGCGCGGCAACATATACGTGTAGTTAACATGCAATTGCAAATTGAGGCTAACACTTCTCTTTATGTCTTTTAATTTGTTAAACACGGAACTTTTTTATTATTCTGAAGAGTACCATTTAGCCACAAATTAGAAGTAATATACCAAAAAAAACATATTGCGCATTGACACATGTTACTTTCAATCACAGTTTCTTTGCAGTTCACAAGTATAGTACATCCTATCAACTGGTTAAAGTATAATTTTCTCTTTGAATGGATTATATAACATGCAATATAAAGGAAATGCCCTTCATCATACACCATTGGGTTAATGCTGAGAAGATATTCATGTATCTTAATACTTCATTTTGCATCTTGAGCTATCCAAGCTTTTTTCATACTATAAATTTTATTTGTCAAAGATGTATATACACACACACACAAATATATATATATATATATATACTTTCACAGAATGTTTTTTGACTCTTGAAATAGTAAATTAAATAAAAATGAAAATATAATAATAATAATAATAATATATAAATATAACAAAAATTTATACGAGTATTTAGTATTACGAGTATTTAGTATTTACTATTTGTATATATATATACATATCACTATTAAATGTGCTTCTATGTTCTTCTGGAAATATACTCGAATATGTTCTCATAAGAGCATATCAATCCGAAGGCAAAATGAAGTCTTAAGAGATATGAACGCTCTTAAAACTTGAAGATGATACTGCTGAATATTATAGCAGAGCCTCGACAACAATATCAATACACTACATCATGCGAAATATTATGAAGCAAAATATATAGAAACGACAAAAATACACTTTTGCTAATAAGCTAAACAATTACTCACGTGAAGCAGACATTAAACAAAAAGAAGCTTTTAGCACATTTTGTAGTGATTTATATTTTATATAACTTTATTATCGATGTATGGTTATCGTGGCTCAACTATAACAGTATCACAATGACATCGAACAAATTAGATATATATTTATAAAAAAATGTATGATCTCCGAGAGTAACAGATATCTGTTATCATTAATATACAAAGTTGTTCGAGAGCTTATTGTAAAAACATACTAAACATACGTGTGTGATGTTTTATGCCTGATAGATAAAGCCCAAATACCAAAATAGCAGTAAAATTCTTTGGAGATCTTTCAATCGTTTTTATCTATTACGCACTCTTTGAATTGAAAAATAACTAACGGCTTCTTTGCAATGTGTTAAGAATAGAAGCGATAAAAGAAAGAAAATTTTTTTTATATATAATTGTGCATGGTTAAATGGTAACAAAATAAGGGAAAAAAATAGTGACAGAGCTTGTGTAATAGATCAGGTTTTATACAAGTGCATTTTAGGCTTGTTGCAATGAAAATTTGTGTCTATCAGCTTACACAGTCTCATACTCGCGACGAATTGAGCGAGCCAGACAGCACGCAAAGACTACTCCAATCAACTGAAAGAAAGAAAAATTATTATTTTATAATTTGGTTTTCCCAGATAGCTAAATTTATCCTTTGCTCGTTACTGTTACTATTACTAATACGCATATCGGAATACTATTACGTATTTAATGTTATTTATAAAAATAATATTGTAATAAATCTTTTCTTTGTCAATGTATACAATATGTATAGCTACTCGCATCTAAATTACAAATATTTTAATATAACTTCAACATAATGTACTATGATGACGGTTTGAATTAGAACTTACTTGTATGAGGGCTACCCCTATGCCCACTCCTCCCAGGATCATAGCGTTATTTTCTATAGCAGATTGTAGTTTCATCATGCAGCCGTCACTGTACACGTGAATCGAATTCAAGTCGCATCGGCTTTGAGCAGGAATCTCTTTGCAGCAGGAATCGGGAACAGTATTATCACGGAAACCAATATGGGGCCAATCTGCAGGGCTATTCATACCGCAGCATTGTAACTGAAATCATATTTCAAATTTAATTACGAATTCCATTAACGGCATACAAAAAATTAGTATTTATTTAGCTAATAAGAGAAAGAACTTTCTCCCTACGTAATGATATCAATAATAATATAGCTTTCTTATAGCAATGAATGAAGACTTAAATGGTTATGGTACAAATCAATTAATGAACTCACATCGTGCTGCATAATATCCCATGAACGACGAATATCCGGATTGAGCTCATACTGTCGCAGAGTACCGTTCAGACGGTTTTCCAGCATATTAGCAACTTCTCCTCTCATCGTATAACCTGTGATTCCAGCGCCCAATTCCAGAGCAAATATCAGCAGCAGCAGGACCGAGAACTACAGTAAATCAAGATTATTGCATAGGTATAATATATAGAGTATTGTATCCTAGCAAACTTTCGTACAAAATGAGTTTTTCGATTTAATTATATATCTTTAAAATTTCTTTGCTATATCATGTATAATAAAAAAGATATTTATTAAAGATATAAGTCAAAATCTCATGTTGCCGTTACGGGAAAGAGAAGTAATAGTAGTTTTAATTAATAGTATTTTAATAACAGTGTGTTTAGAATCATACCGTTATTATCATGCAGTGATTCTCCTTTACAGCGCCGCAGCATCCAAAGAATGATACAAGGAAGACTATGATACCGACTACTATCATTAAAAGTGGGGCTGCAAAGAACCAACTATCCACAAAGTTGCTGTACCCGCTGTAAACAACCAGAATCACCCCGCCCACCGAAATAAATACGATGCCGGTGATCTGAAATAATATATAAAATATTTTTACTATTAGTCTTCTTATTGTTACATTTAGTGACATATTTATTATTTTTATATGTGCTATAACACAATATAATATAAATATTCATTTATTTTATTATTCTATTCTATTCTATTTTTTATTATTTTATTTTTTACGCGTTATTAAAACATAATTCTATATTTTTATGATTTCGTGTTTTATCTAATTATAAATGATAAGATACGATAAGATATAAGACAAAAATTATAGTATTCTCTTCATTGTAAAAATTTACAACACTTGTATTTATACATATCATTCAAATCGGAGAAAGAAATAATTAGCATTAAAAACGCTACTCTTTTAAGAGTTACAAAAAAACATGCTTCATTTTTAATTCCAGTTCCTTATACGTGCATTGCGAATTTACGTTGAATGTTTTTCGTATGTTTTTCTGGTATATTATATTAGCGCTTACTTTCACAAAGCACGCTTCCGAAGTGAAATCTTTAATTAGAATCATTACATTAAAACTGTACGATACGATATTTGAGAAACATATGCTGTCCATATTATTTTGTAAATACATAATTAACGAAAAGTAGCGCGCTCGTCAAACTTGTTATTGCCCTAGAAATATTTTTTCCTGCTTCCTGTTCAGAGATATATTAAGTTATACTTAGATGACTTGCGATCGGCACCTCGAGCAATTAGGACAGATATTCAATACTTTTCTCCCGTGCTAATAGCTTAGCTTTTAAGTGGAAAGCATGATCGCGTAAGAGCCGCATTGTTTACCAACGGGAAGCACATAAAACTGTTATAATTACACCGAGTAACTTTCAACGAGATAACTGCACGAGAACGGCTCCCGCAGGTAGATTACGAAAGCGGCGGCTTTACCGAGAAACTCTTGTACAAGAAATTCATTGTTAAAAATTAGAAAGGTACATTTACAATTTTGTCATTTGAAGACTGCAGAAGAAAACTCAAGGCGTTCGCGAGTGTCTCAATAATATGCAAAAATGTTTGACATGGAAAAACTTGTTTCTAAGCCGAGCGTGGCCAACAACAAGTTCGATGATTCTTTATCTATTCTTTAAGACGACACCTACGTATGCGAAAAAAGATAGCAAAGTCGAGACACGTTTATATCGTTCGATCATTCTAAGCCAGAGGTGGTGGCCAAACTTAGAAGCACCAAGAGCTACTTTCAGCTTCCTCATCCCATCGCGATCTACTGTTCCCTGTCGTAGCGATCTAGTTTTATATGTGAAATAAGCATGTTTATTTTATTTTGCGTGTCTACTGTCTGTGTTGCAATTGGGCATAAAACAGCAATCATTAACCCTAGGTTTTACTACTCATGGGTCTGGAAGACCCGAACAGAAAGATGATTTTTCACATTGTCCTTTGCTTTAATCCTTTATAACTTTTTACCTATTTATGGTACCAAAACTTATGTAGTTCGCTTAAGCAGGCTTTGGCGTTTCGATTAAAAAAAAAGGAGGAAAGAAATATTAATGTTTGCCTGAGTTATGAAGGGAGTTATAAAGTTGCCCCGGGTCTCCCAGACCCACGGTAGTAACGACGTAGACAAAAAAAGGGTGGTAACCTAAGGTTAAATTATTGCAATTATAACTGTTGTGAATTTTACGTTGCCACACGATCGACCGTTCCCAGGTAGCAAGCTGACGTTTTTTATTTGTCGTCATTTTGACGTCAAAATGACGACAAATAACGTCAGCTTGCTACCTGGGTTTGGCCACCTCTGTTCTAAGCTGTTGGCGCAAACGGGGCGTAACTTTTCGGAAATATCGAACGCGTGCGCTTTCTCGCGTCGCTGCGTTGCAGGAAAGGATCGGCTCTAGGTTCCGGGGCCCGCAATCGGGAAGGAATTCGTCGGGAACGGCGCGCGGCCGTTCCCGTTGCTGGATCTGTCTAAATAAAGACATCTCTCGAGCATACGGGAGTCGACGTTCTACGCAGCTGGGGGAGAAAGGAAAAGAAAAAAGGCTCGAGCGACTGCGACATCGCGTCGTAGGTAGTCTACGCCGCTCGTAGCTGCCCGACGAAGATTATAGACCTCTCCCCCTTGCCTATATGCCTATGTGGTTACCTACGTGTCTCTCACCTACGGCTCACCTACGTACCCGGCGCGATACACGTAGGCCCGTAGCAGGCCTTCGAGACAGCGAAACCGAGCCCGACCGACCGGTCGATTCGCTCGCCCTCGAGCGATGCCTGGACAGCCCGCCGAGACCCCGCACGTACGCCGTACGCTAACAGGTGACTCTACCAACGGCGAACTTTACGTATGAATCTATTGAAAAGTTTCAGCAACGAGGACGCGCCCAACGCTGCGACGATCCATACGATCTGGGTTGTCCTAGAAAGCGAGGTGTAGAATACGGACAGACGGCGCGTATATATCGTTCGCTGTTTCCGTTTGAAATTTTAAGTCTAGCCTCGCCTTGGTCATTGAAAGAAAGAGAGAGCGGCTCGTAATTCAATTCCTTCACGGAAAGAATGGTTTTGCTGGAATATTAAAAAATCTGGCCAGATACAGATTTGAGAATAATGTTATTGGGGTCATCGAAATAATTATGTAGGACGCCGAAAATAGTTGCTAGGATATCAAAACTTTTCGCAGCATTATCATCACGTTTGAGTGTTCTACGTAGTTACTTTTGATGGTCCAAGGCCGGTATTTATAGTCGATTCTTATATTTAAAGCGATGTCTACAATGAGATTTTAAGTCGTAAGATTTAACATATCGACCAATCACAATCAAAATTGCGGTCTTACTTTTAGAATGCTCAACTGTGATTGGTCGATATGTTAAGTCTTACGATTTAAAATCTCATTGTAGACACAGCTTAAGATCTCGTCTTAAGTCGAGTCTTAGGTGGACTTAAAATCTCACTCAGCCAATGAAATGGCTGTATAGCATCTTGAGATCGTGCTTAAGACGGTCTTAGATATAAAGCCGGGTCTACAATGAGTCGTTAGTCGTAAATCGTAAGCAAATTGACCAACCACAGTCCAATATTTTTGAAATAATCGACTGTGGTTGGTCAATTTGCTTACGACTTACGACTAACGACTCATTGTAGACCCGGCTTAAGAACCGACTATGAATACCGCCCTAACAAAATTATCTTTAGATCTGTATCTGGCCAAATTTTTAGATATTTCAGCAAAACCGTTCTTTCCATGTTCGAGTGTCGCACGTCGTTCGGTCCGAGGTGGATTCTATCTGGGCTTTTTAATTTAGGAATTTGAAGATGTCGAACACGGAAAAATGCGAGAAACGACGAGGACGGTCGCGATCCTTCTCGACGTCCCTCGGCCAGCGGAAGGAACTGACTTCGAATAAACGCAAGGAACAAAGCCACATCCCGTCGAGCCACTTCTTCTGGCACGCTCTGTATAAACGCGGTCGCCGTGCTGGCATTTCACGCTGGATGGATCATTAAACGTTACAATAAGGGACGCGCGACAGACACCCCCCGCCCCGCCGTTATCCTTTACAGGGTTGTTTTTGTGTCCCAGATCCTTCCGACCGCATGGCGACGGTGTTTCATGCATGCACGAGTCTCTCGAAACGAACGTGGCTTTCGGTAGTTTTGCCGTTTCTCGGGTCCTTTAAATAAACTTTTCCTTTGTCAATGCGACCGGACATCGTTCTTTTGTCGCATCCGGATGAAGATGACAAAAACCGGACGTGAACTCGAACAAATTTTTCATTACGTTTGTCAATATCGACATCTCTAATATCTTTCAATTAAATATTTGTTTATACAATTCATCGGATTGCTGCTTTCCCTTCTTTGTACTCTTGCAGAAGATACTTTGTCAGATGAAAATATTGTTAGACAAAAGAGGATATGTTATCAGATAAAAATATTGTTAGATAAAAGATTTTTTTACGTAACCTATCCCAATTTTTATCCATAAGATGTTATGGATGTCCATAGGATATCCTGTGCTGTCTGGGAAGGATATCGGATTCGATTACGCCGCATCTGAAATTTCGGCTTGAATGCAATTTCATCTTTAATGCAATACGCGACATTTTGCACATATTATATATTTCGCACTACAAGTTTTATATGGAACGATGTCGCGCGCGCGCGCGCGCGCGCGTACGACTACGTTGAACTCTAGATTACGTTAAACGTGAAAAAGGAGGGTGGTGGAGGGGGCGGGGTATCGATCGCTTCATCCATAACGCTTACACCGAGGTTCTGGAGCATAAGCACACTACAAACTTTTCCCTCGAAATGATACCCTCGTACTTACATCATTTATTCAGAAACGCGGTACGGTTTCGGTCACGCTATACAATATCGATTAGATTATTATTGTCATTAGATAATAGATTGTCGGCATTAGGCGAGGTGCACATCGGTGCGGGCAGCGCGCGGAGAATTTTTTTCTTAAAACTAAACAGAATAACGCAATAGACAATAGAAAGGATCCCGAGAAACCCTCCCATCGAGCTGTGGCTAATATCGATCCAGCACGCCCAAGATTGCATCGTGTCAACGCAACCGTAAAGAAACTTAGTAGTCGCGGACAAAACGCGCACGCGATAAAAATAATCTGCGGCCATTTATCCGGCTATTATAATAATCCGGATAATACTATGCAAATAATATAAAAATCTCTCGATTCATCTGACGTTTGATGTCCATTTCCACCAACGTAGATTAACTTTAATCTCGATTGAACTCTTTATCTCTAATTCTTAAAACTGGAAAAAGATAAAGAGTAGAGTTAAACCGAGATTAAAGTTAATCTATATTGATGGAAATTAATGGACGTGAATCAAACACGTCACTATTCGAAATATCGTTGAAATGGAAATGGACGTGAAATAAAACGTCACTATTCGAAATATCGTTAAACTCGTACACTGAGGAAAAAAATTTGTTGAAAAACTACAATATTTAGTCCGATAAAACATTAGTTGGTTTGGATTAAATACTTTAGTTTATCAACCAATTTTCTTCCTCAGTGTAGAGACCGCCCACCATGGTATCTGGGATGCCCCGATGTCAATAAAATCGGACGCGGCTTCGTCCTCGCGCGATTCGCGTAACAAAAGAGTTTACGTTCCGTATTTCATTTTACGCTCCATAATTCATGCGAAAGGCGGTGTCGGATGAATCATCGTTCGCCAGCGTGCGAACGACGCGGGCCGATCGGCGACGCTGGACCTTATAACGTCGGGCGGGCAACGCGCGTCGAGATTGACGATCCCCAGATTCTGGTCCAGAGGCTTGACCGATATATAACAAAGCCCGCGCCCGCCCAGCGCGAGGCGACGCTAGGCGACGCGACGCCGAGAATAGCGGAACGGAGCGTCGCGTCGTAAGGTTTCCCCTTGGCGTCCTGGCCGCGGCGTGCACCGTTAGCCGCGCGGCGGTTACTCACCGCGAATATCAGGTTGAAGAGGAACAGCAGGTACTTGACGCAAGTCATGCCGCCGGACACCATTTTCGTCACTCTCACTGTGTGTACCGAGCTTCGTGAAACACTGAATCGTACGTCGCGCGACGTCTGATCGCACGCGAGAGAGAGATAAGGGAAAAGTACGCCTTTACGCTGCTACACGCGGAAAACGCTGCGGTTGCCCCTTTTCCGTTTCTCGTCTCGCCTCTGACCCGCCTCCCTTCTCTCCCTCTCTCTCTTTCTCTTTTGCCTTTCCTCCGTACGTCAACGACCCGAACTCCACGGGATGCTCGCGCGTCGACTGTCCGCCGTCAAATGCACCGAATAATGTATTTTTGTTGTTGCGCGGTATACACTGGCGATGCGCGCGCAACCGCCCGGCCAGGGCCGTACTTTCGCCGGGGCGACGCGGACCGATCGCACTGTTTTCCGGGAAAAGTGTTAAGGCTCAGACACAATGAGAGGAATAAGGAACAAGGAATTAAACATAGGGAATTGGGATGTGGAAGAAGGAAGAAGGAAGATATTTTCCTTCTTCCTTCTTCCACATCCCAATTCTCTATGTTTAATTCCTTGTTCCTTATTCCTCTCATTGTGTCTGAGCCCTTAAGGCCTCCGCCCAATCAACAATATAAGGAACAAGGAACAGATATTAGCGATTGGGCTGAGGAAGAAAGAAGAAAGAAGGTTCTTCCTTCTTCCACATCCCAATCGCTAATATCTGTTCCTTGTTCCTTATATTTTTGATTGTGCGGAGGCCCCCACACAGCACGCACATCCAAAAGACATCCAGAAGACGTCCCGAGGACATCCTTAGGCGATAGGATATCCTCGGGACGTCCTCGGGATGTCCCCCGGATATGATGTGTGGGCCTTTAAAGGAAAAGTTCGCGAGAAGGCGACAGATTTGGAATCTTCTTTATGATTTTAACGTTGTTTCGTTATAAAAACATTCTGTTATTTTCACCCGTTATCTGCTAAGCATATCGTGTAATATATGCGCACGTCGCGTGTTTCTCTTTGTATCCACTCCGTTAAAACCAATTGTGGCGGAACGGAGCGACGCGGGCACTATTAACGGCGATGGCCGGTTTGGAGCTTCAGAATTTTAATAAGACAAACCCCGTGTGAACGCGGTTTACGCTCATGGCGTCTGTTGTTATAAATGATGCTGTAATAAGCGCTGTAGCGTCGTTTATTATTATAATCAAGGATCCTCTGGGCGTGTTTTACTTCAGTCGATCCTTTCACTTCATACTCCTTATATAACGGGCAGACTTTTGTCTCCGCTTTTCATGATTATTATTCGCCTCTCGTAGCGTGACGTATCGTCACGTTCGCTCGTCGATGATCGATGGCCGCGCGAACGTGTCGCGTCGCCCGAATGCTACGAGCCTGTGCATATCGCGCGGTGCACCTCCGTCCACACAACGCAACGCAACCCAACGCAACACGAGGCGACGCGAGGCGACGCGACGGCGTTGCACTTCGGGTGGCGGCGGTGTCATGGCGATCCTAACCGTGATCGACGATTCACATCCATTTCCACCAATGTAGATTAACTTTAATCTCGGCTTCACTTATTCTTTATCTTTTTTTAATTCTTATAAATAGGAAAAGATAAAGAGTAAGTTAAACCGAGATTAAATTTAAAGTTAATTCTATACATTGGTGGAAATGGACGTCAACCGCATAAACCGCGTACCCAGATTATGCGTATGCATCCCTCTCTCCGTTCTCTTGATTCCCGAGAACGGAGGACCAACGTCGGTCGTCGATCGCGAGCGGCGAGATTCACGTGCAACCGCACGTGAAACTCGTGCCTCTTCTATAAGGATTCGATATATCGAGATATAGCTCCACCTTTTCATTTTCGGCCCCGCGATACAGCCAACTTCCGACTTCTGCTTCGATCGGATACAATAGTCCGACAACATTGGGCGTATCTCGAAATGTACCGGTACTAAAAATCCATATGCAATGTGAACTATAGATTTTCAATACTGTCAATATTGTAGTATTCAATACTTTTAGTATTTCGGGGAACGCACCAACATGTTACATCAGCTATTAATGAAGGAGTCTGAAGTTGGTCATACAGCGGGACCGAAGAGTAAAAGATAGAATATAAATATAACTTATATTTGTTTAACATTATCGGTCTTATTCTTAATACTATTTGTTTAAAAGATAGAAGTTGTCTTTCAAAAAATTTTTAACCGATAAAACTCATATAATTTATAAAATTATTATGTAAAATTACACACACACAAATACACATACACATACAGGGTGACAATCGGAAAGTTCCTGAAACCAAATTATAGCTATTATTTTGTAATGAGTGGACAGAATGAGAGAAATGAATTAAATACTATACTGTTCAGAAGAGACTCGCCAGTTTTATTAGCATTTAATGCAAAAAGAATATACATATATGGACTTGTAAAAATAAATATTTTAAAAGAGAGATCAATAATTCGGCTGGTTGTATGGTTCAACGTATATTTCCGAAATGATGATCATCATTTGCACAATAATCGACGCGCTTTTAAAAACTATAAAATACATTTTCTAACATTAATAACTGCAACATTATAACATTAATAACTGTGCCTTCGAAGAACTCCAGATAATTCCCTTTCATTCTAAAAATAACCGCCCAAGATCTTCGGAACATAATTCACCAAATTTTCGGCTTCTCTATTGGCCGGTATTCATAGTCCATTCTTATCTATATTAAGTATCATCTTAAGTACAATCTTAAGATTGTGCTTAACTTATTATAAACCAGAACCGTCGTAAGACGTTACTTAAGACGGTCTTGAAATAAGAACGGATTATGAATACCGGCCTATAATATTTATTTTTACGTGTTCATAAACGTACATTCTTTTTGCACCGTGTGCTGATAAAAATGACGGGTTTTTTTCTGCAGAGTAGTGTTTAATTCATTTCGTTCTATCCATTCATTACAAAATAATATCTATTTACTTTCAGCAACTTTCGGATTGTCATACTCGTTCCGAGCAACGCCACAATTTCTACTATGTCGTAATACCCACATTACTGCAAAAGAAATTATTCTACACACCTCTCTATCTCTGACACAGATAGCTTTTACGAGTGACCATTACGCTCGCGACGGAGTTCAGTTTGAAACATTTCATTCGATATTGCTTGGCCGAAGTCGTCCCGAACGCGGAGAAGAACGATAGCACGAAATAAAGACGTGGTGCAACGGACGGAGACTCTCGAGTCTCGCTGACGCCCATATCGTGAATTACGATGTTGATATGCCTCAATACCGTTCTCTCTGTCGGCGTCTATTAATACACACGTCACACACGCGTGTTTCTTCAGGTCTACGACTCCGGCGTGGAGCATAATGCCGAGAGAACGACCGTTCCGACAGAACAGACCTCATCTCGGCGAAATTACGTCGCAATTCTGTCCACGCAGTTCTGCTGCCGCAGGTTTCCCGATAGCATATTAATGACACCCGAGACTGTGTTTTCTGCACGCTACAAAGAGAAAACATACATATATACCTCGGATATATGCTTGACATTGTGCACAAGCGGGATATTTAAGAAGGCCAACTACGCCTTAGTTCTCACTCGATAAATCGCATTCGATATCATATTCGCATTAAAATGCTCTTATACCAGTCAACCCCATCGAGGAGGAAATTAGTCTTGACATTTACCCTAAATGTGCTTATCGATCTTCTAAATATAACAATGCCTGTGTATATACGTATAATGTAATGTTTATATTAAATGCTTGAGAGACTTCGTTTGCCGCGTCAGGGTCGCTTTACGCGCGCGTAAAAATACATACAGAATTTAATTGCGGCATCTTACAACAATTTCACGCGTAGCAATAACTTACTTATATAAAAAAAAAGAGCAGAATATTCTATAGAGCCGTAATACAGTCGTAATAATTATGTTTCCCGCTAATTTCATCTTCCGAATAAGAAGTTCCGCGCGACTGATCAAGACAAAGAGAAAGAGGTACGATGATAAAATCAGCGGTCAGACATTCGCTCTTAACGGAACGATCTTTACAGGCGAATGGAGATGAGTTGCAGAATGAACAGTGTTTTCCGGTTGTCATCTAGATTGTCATCTAGATGCGAAGTTTTCATCTATTTTCATCTAGATGAAAATCAAAATGAAAAATTCGCATCAAGATGACAATCTAGATAATCTAGATGTCATCTAGATGCAAATTTTTCATTTAATTTTCATCTACATGAAAATGCTGATGAAAAATTCGCATCTAGATGACAATCTAGATAATTTCATCTAGATACCGGAAAACACTGAGAATGAAAGCGGCGTAACCGCGACGGACGAGTCGCGCGAGACCTCAATGCAGCGAGACGTAATAATAGCGTATAGCGCAAGTAGCAAGTAAATTGGATGTGAAATCAGTCGTCCCTTGCGAATTTCGCTTTCGCGTTCGTCCGAGAGTGCTTTACGCCGGCGTTAAATTCTTGCGTGAACGCGTGCGACCGGCGCAACGGGCGCACGGCACGCTACGCCGCGCCGCCCGGGGAGAGTTCTCCGCGATGTCGGCCACGTCAGACCGTACACACAACCCTCGGCCAGTAGCTAAATATACATGAATATAAAATGCGCGGGGCTGGGGCATGCGTGCTCGAAGACCGCCTCAGGGACACGGCCTCGTCGAAGCGCTCCGCGACACGCCATAACCGAGACAACCCTTCGCAGGAGAATCGGAGGAGCGATTCAATCATGAGTCGCGAACCTCTCCGCCTTTCGTTCGGAGACCGCTGAAGCTCTACACGTAATTAGTACACGCAAGAGAGAGAAATCAAAATTGTACAAGTTCCGCCGGCTCAAACGTGAAGCATCGCGGTAGCGTACAAAATAAACTCCCCATACAGCACAGAAATTGCAGTAACATTGCAGCAACATTTTGGCAATATTGTTATGTTGCTGCAATTTCTGTGCTGTATGGGTCGCGTCCATGCGAAAAGCGAATTTAATTAATAACGCTAGCTCGTGCGAAGCGTGAACAGTATATATATTAAATGCTTTTTTCTTTTCAGAAATGCTTGAAACAAGAGGAATATTTTGTTAGCGAGGGAAGCGCTTAGACGAGAGAATTGTTCAACGTTTAGATGTTGCGTTATGTTGAACAAACTCAAATTTTATTATTATTAACAAATTTTATTATCTTTTTATTGCTAATTATAATAATACTTACATTCACGTTACATATTATTTTAAAACTCATTCCTCATTTAATTCTGTTTATTGCGCAATTTATTATTTCTTTAAAAAAATCTCGTCTTTCTAAATTTTAATCAATTTTATATTCTTATTACACAATTATTATCTTAGAAGATATATCTTCCAAATCTCAATGTCGTATTATATATTAAACACCAAAAGATATCAATTTTATATTCTTATTACACAATTATTATATTTTTCAAATCTCAATGTCATATTATATATTAGACACTAAAAGATATCAATTTTATATTTTTATTACACAATTATTACATTTTTCAAATCTCAATGTCATGTTATATATTAAACACTAAAAGATATGGGCGTTGTGCCACGTTTCGACAATAATACGAATTGTTTGAATTCCAACGTGGCCAAATTTAAATCCATCCAACAAAATCATATACAACAAAATTATATACCAAATATATTATATATATATAATTATACGCTAATTACAACATATAATTATACATATAATTATACATACTA